>BQNB010036444.1:0-50132 GCA_026074375.1 Tanacetum coccineum | reverse complement strand
ATGATTGATATACATGTTATGATATAAATGTATATTACTATAAGAGTCTTATATTAAATACTAATATAAGTTATGTTGGAGTTTCAAATTCGGTTATGTCAGATTCTAAGCATTCTACAGTTACATACACATCAGTATCCTTTCCAGTTGAGGACGATTCAGACATTGGTTCACCAGGAGTCAATGGACCACCCATTATGCCAGAGGACCCATATGCTTACATAATTGCTGCTTATCAGGTTCTACCATCACCTGACTACATACCTGGCCCCGAGGTTCCACCATCGCTTGACTACATACCTGGCCTCGAGGAGCCGCAGTCACCTCCCCCACTGGACTTTTTTCCTGAGCCGATGTACCCTGAGTACATACCATAGGAGGATGAGATACTCCCGGCCAAGGAGCAGCCACTACCTGCTACTGCCTCACCCACTGCAGATTCACTAGGATATGTTCTCGAGTCTGATCTAGAGGAGGAGCCGGAGGAGGACGATGAGGATCTCGAGGAGGATCCAGCTGACTACCCTGCTAATAGGGATGATGATGATGATGATGATGACGATGATGAGGATGAGGACGAGGATAAGGAAGAGGAGGAGGAGCACCCAGCTCCGGCCGACTCTGTCTTACCTGTATACCGTATGACTGCCAGGATATCTATCCGGGATGAGCCATCCATATCACTTCCTCCTAGGGAAGAGGTCGAGAGACTTCTTGCCTTAACCACCCTACCACCATCACCACTTACTCCACTATCATCTCCATTACCACATATACCATCTCCCCCATTACCAGCATCACCACCATTGCAGTTACTATCTTCTGACCATAAGACAGACATGCCCGAGATTACACTACTACCTCAGAAGAGGTTGGGTATTGACCTTGGTCCTAGGTATGAGATTGGAGGGAGTTCAGCTACAGCTGCTACTAGACAGATTAGAGGCCGTAGGGCAGACTATGGGTTTGTCAGTACTATGGATACATAGATCATACGACAGAGAGCCAAGGAGGTTGGCTATGGGATTAGGGATGTTTGGGTAGACCCGAGAGAGGCTGTTGAGGAGGTAGCACCGATGACCCTTAGAGGGGTCAATACTAGGGTAACAGAGCTTACTGCAGTCCAGGAGCAGGACACGCAGGATATCTATGCGGTGATGGAGGATACTCAGGACAGGCAGACCCAGATATATCAGAGTGTTGGGACATTGGTTGATGATAGTCAGTACCACTATGAGACTGCACGACTACTAGATCAGGAGGCTCTGGTTTCCCGAGAGGCATGGGGACGCTCCATAGAGGTTAGCTATATGACACATTCAGAGATTATGGCATTACGTTCTGTAGTGATTAACGGTCACGCATGCAGTGATATCACTGTGCAGGCAGGCTGACCGTAGGTGTTCTGGTCTTTGTCTTGTTGTGACTTTAGAGATAATATAGGCAGACACCAGATGGCATGTCAGTTGGCTAAGGCATTAAAGTTGCTGAAAGGGACTACAGCTCAGTTGGTGATGTTGTCAGAAGACAGCTTGGTCCCGCCAAAAGGTCTGGCACAGCCTGTTGCACCAGGATAGAGGCTATCCTTACGGTAGCAGTTCATGATTTGGTTTTTGTAGTAGCTTAATGATTTTGCAGGCCTGGTAAGTATTATGGGTTATTCCCAGCTACAGGGACTATATAGATCTTTTGTTTTGTTTAGCTACACCAGTATAGTCTTTTGTTCAGGTATTATCTATTCCTTGTACAGTCATTTATAGTGTTACGGGTTATCCCGGCTAGTATGGCTTTAGGTGGTTTCTTTTGTCTTGTAACCTAAGTGTAAGTAATATCTTGTATCTGAACCGAACATGTATGTTTTCCCAAGTTATATATGAAAGGACAGTATTACGTTATTATGAAATCGAATTTTTTTTAAATGAATGCGATTTGTCTTTTCTAGTACCATGGTTAAATTTCAAAACAGTTGTACACTTCATGTGTGATGTTGATCTCGTTTTATTTTAATGTTATATGGTTTGTGTCTAGTTATGTTTTATGAAATCTAACGAGTTTTATGTTTTCTTGTGATTTCAAGAAAAATGGCACACAAGAGAAGGACCACGGAGGTTAAAAACAGGTTGAACACCAAACTCTGTCACAGACACTTCATACCACTACATTTGTCACCTTGCCCATAATTCAGGCATTGATTAACAAAGGTGTTACTGCTGCTAGTAGCACGTGATGCAACAGGAATGACGTAGATAGCCTACTTTCGGAAACGGGGTGCCAGAAGGCTATGTGCAAGTTGCTCGTGAACTGCACCTACCCGGGACTTCCTAAAATGCCAACCTGAACTTCAAGGGCACTAAGGGAGTTTTCTTGGATCACTCAGTGGTTTGAAAAAAGATCGGTGTCTGTTCTACAAGCATAAGAACTGCTACAGTAGCATGGCCAGGTAAATTTGCTACGGTTCCCTGCAAGGAAAATTTCCTCTTACATGTGGAATCCACGTTAGAACACTACTCTCTGAAAAGGGTTCCCATGCATTTGCTCGATGGAGGACACTTACAAAAGATAATGTCATGGACAACTAAATTCCAAAGGGTGCTCTAAATTTTTAAGAAGCTGATGTTTGGCAATGTTAATTGAAGGTGAGTGGTTACCGATTGTGGGAACTATAGCCAACGTTTCCATGACCTGGACTAGAATGTTAGCGATCGGATGTTTCCTGAAAGAAATAGACAAGTTGAGAAATATGTCGGTGGATGTTGCCAGACACGATCCATGGCCAGTGTAGATGGCAAAAATAAGCCAAAAAAACTGTGCAGTATGCAATTAAGTTTTCGCCACTTTGAACTCATGGACATAAAAGTTCATCACTTGGGCTGAACGTCATTCTGACAACAAAGGAAGTCTGATGACCACCGCCAGGAATCAAACCAGACATCAGCATCCAAAACCAAAAGATAAAACCACTTGAAGAGCTTATGCGCAGGAAATGTGACAGGAGACCATTACGAAGGGGCCTAGGACCTCTGTGTGCCAAATGTAACTTATCCCATGATTGTCTTGTGACATCCTATAATGCCACAAGTTCCAACCGATTTGGTATTTTTCTATGTGTACTGCAGGAATCCCCCAAATGTTAACACTGGGGGTAATCAGAGGGTTTGCTTTGAATGTGGTGCTCAAGGGCATTTCAAGAGGGATTGTCTAAAATTGAAGAACAACAACAACCGGGGTAATCAGGTTGGAAATGCCAAGGCTCAGGCAAAGGTGTATGCCGTGGGCAATGCAGGGGCAAAACCCGGGACAACTCAATGTCGTCATGGGTATGTTTCTCTAAACACGATTTGCATCTTTTTTATCTGGGATACGGTGCTGATAGGAGTTTTGTATCTACTGCATTTAGCTCTTTGAAATGTTATCACTCCAACGCAATTAGATACCATGATTATATCTGTGAACTAGCCGATCTGGAGCGACAATTGTTGGGTTAAATGTTAAACACTATTATCCGGGCGTTGTACGTTAAATTCTTAAATCATCCTATTACACATCGATTAATACCCGTAGATCTCGGTTAGTCTTTGACGTGCTAATTGGTATGGATTGGTTGTGCGAAGTACCATAGCGTTATTGTCTGTGCAAAGAAGACGTTCGTATTCCTTTTTGAGGATGAAACTTTGTCGTTCGTTGGGGTGACGGAAGCGCAATGAACACGGGACCTCGCCCTTAAACATCATCTCGGTTGTAATAGAAGGCCTTCAAGAGTATTTACGAAGGGATGTCAGTATTCTTAGCTATTATCCGCCACCAAAGCAATGACAAACGTTAGTCAAAGGGGTACAACTACTTGAGATGTGCGTTGTTCAAGAATTTCTAAAGTTGTTTCCTGAGGAAATTGCCGGGATATACACCCACTCGACAAGTGGAGTTTCGAATCGATTTGTTACCTAGTGCTACACTTGTAGCACGGGCACCATATAGATTAGCACCGTCCGAAATAAAGGAACTAGCGGAGCAACTACAGGAACTTATGGACAAAGGCTTTATAAGACCAAGTTCCTCACCCTGGGAAGCTCGGTTTCGGTTTGTTAAAGAAGAAAGATGGGTCATTTCCGGATGTGATCGATTACATGGATAAGTGTACAAAATGGACAGTGAAGAACAGGTTACCCACCTTCATGGATCAGATGACTATTTGGTACCAGCTTCAAGGGTAAGTATTTATTCAAAGATCGATTGAGGTCAGGGTTATCCACTAGTGAGGAGTTTGAGAAAGATGACATTCATAAGAACGCATTCAGGACTCGATACTAGTCACTATGGAAATTCAAGTCATGCCTTGTTGGGTTGGACTAATGCACCCGGCCTGTGTTCATGGACCTTATGAATCCGGGTGTGTAACCGTATCTCGGACAAGTTTGTTATGGTCCTTCTTCGTGACATTTTGATCTACTCCAAAAGTAAGAAGGAACATGAAGAACACCTTAGGCAAATCTTGAAATTGCTTAAGAAGGAAGAATTGTACGCCAAGTTCTCCAAGTGTGAATTCTGGATCTCTAGAGTACAATTCCTCGGTCACGTGATTGATTGTCGAGGTATTCACGTTGACCCTGCCAAGATTGAATCAATCAAAGATTGGGCGTCTCCTAAAACACTGATTGTAGTTTTTATACACTATATTATATTAATACACAAAAGTATAGAGAATAATTCCCAAAGTAGCCTTCTAGGAAAATTCTTATACAAATATATAATAATAATAATATACGTATGATTACCGGGAAGTTTGCTTTCCCGGGTCGTTTCCCCAACGACTTGTGAAATTGAAACCACGCCTTAGTTTGGATAATGATTTGAATAAGAGCTCAAAGGAATTTGATTTATCTATACCTATAATTGAAAGCAAACATAAATAAGCAATACAAAGCAATTAAGCACTTAAACTAATTAACGGGAGCAAATAAAACGCGACAAATAAGCAAATAAGACAAAACTTTAAAAAATGGAAACTGAATTTCTAAACTTAGAATAAGACAAAAGAAATTTTTAGAAAAAAGAAAAATATTTTTTCTTTGATTATTTTTGAATTTATTATGAATTAAAAACTATTTTAATTTAATTAAATACTAGAAAATAGCAAATAAATTTCTTAAAAATTCTAAAAAATGATTTTTAAACTTAGAAAAGTCTAAAACTAGCATAAAAACTCAAGAAAACTTTTTTATAATATTCTAAAATTAAAATTCTATTTTTAATTTAAATAAAGCTTAAAATTGAGATATAAAACTATTTTAAAAGGTTGTAAAAATGATTTTACTAAATGTAAAACTAAAACTAATTTTTCTAAAACTAAAAAATATTTTTTTTGTATTTTTTAAAAACTTTTTTCTATTTTTATGATTTTTCGAAAATTAAAACTTTAGAAAAATGATTAAAAATAATCTATTAAATAGTAAAAATATCAAAAAAATCAGGCGAAAATCTAAAAAGGAACTAGGGATAACAAGAAAATAAAAAGCTACGGATAAGCTTAACAATTAAGTCCCTAAATAAGCAGATTTAACTGCCGAAGTGTTATGGGGCTTACAAAGCCTAAAAACGGTGATAAGATGTATTGGATAGTTTTGTGTTCTATAACTTCACGGCTGAGCTATTGAACAAATATGGTAAAGTCTTGGGCTTCTTGAGCAAGGAGGTCTGAGGTCAAGGTTGCTTCTAACCGCTTTGCCTCTTGTTTGCACTGGTACAAACAATCTTAAATATCCAATCTTATTATAAACTTGTTTTTTAACAACTTTAACTTCATACGTTTTGTTGATGAAATTGACCAAATAAGCTCTGAAACTCCGTATGAATAAAGATGTCTCATGAAAGTGAGCGTTTGAGCTCAAAATGCTTACTTGGACTTTAAAGCTCTTGCACAATGCTTATTTTAAGCTTAAAGCCAAGACCAAGAATCTATCTAGAATCTTTATGTTGACCTTCTAATTAGAATTGAAAAGCTAATTAAATAGTTAAACAACTAATTAGCTATCTGGATAGTGTAGATCTAAAGCTTAACTCCAGGATAGGAACACTAAAATAAGCTAATATTCTAATTAAGCTATTAAGCTCAGTAAGCTAGGACAGACAGCTTAGATTTTGGATCATACTTACTTCTACCAACTGAAAAAGGCTTTATTTTCAATTCAATTAACATTGAGCATTTTACAAGGCTGGAAAATCTAACTTTATAATCTAAATTAACTTACTACCTGTTTTTTGGTTTTTTGGTTTTTTTTGACTTTTAAAAGCATAATGAACCTAAGTAAATAAGCAAGAAATTTGATAAACTAGTTTTAACCAAGTTAAGCTATATGTTATACTATCTAAAAAAACTACTAAGGTTGAAAAAGCTAAAAAAACTACTATTACTTATTTAAATTTGAGCTTAAAAGGACTTGCAGTTAAAACTGCAAGTACCTTAACTGATGCAATTGACCAAGAGGGCAGATCACAATTGTAGGTAACCTTATTGGTTTAACCTGCATTAAACTCACGAATGAGTGTAATTTGAACTAGAAATAGGCAAATTACTATAGACTAGGAAATGCTTGGGTCAACTTTGAAATAAAGCTAAGATAAAAAGAAGAACTTATCCCTTGTGCAGACACAAATATTAATTAAGCTTTTAAATGACAAATAAAAAAAAAAGTTTTAAGAAATTATTCTAAAACTTCGTAAATCTAATCAATCATGAAACATCAGTTTACCTAAGAAAAATGACCAAAGAATTTTGCTTTAAAAGGTCAATAAAAAACCTATTCCAAACACTCCGGGAATTTACTTGACAGTTTTACATGTAGCTTATCATTTAATATCCCTAGCAAATTCTTACTACCAGATAGTCACTCAGCTTTATACTACCCTAATAGGCATATACATAATTCATCACATTTACTAACGCTGAAATTAAAGGTCTACACTATTGCTAACTAATTTTTTTGGTTTTTATGATTTTTTAAAGGCAAACTATGCTCTAAACTATACTAGCTAAAAACAGATAGTAAAACATGATTAATAAGCAAAATGAATCACAAATAAGCCCAAATATAGCAAATAGATGAGCAGTTTTAACTTACTATTAAGCAAATAGATAAGCTTATGAGATCTATTAAGACAAAATGTCATGCTTAGAAATTTTAATGTAATAAAATTAAAGGAAACTAACCCAAGAACTTCAGCTAACCAGAAGCATAAGCTCGTATAAGCATCTACAAGGTCGAGCTTAGCCTTATGGATCTTGGCCAGTAAAGTCATGGGAGCTCTTCCAAAACCTAGCTCCCCTTTTCAAAAGTCCAAGTTCAATATGCAAGGGTCATTTGAGCTAATTTTCATGATTTAATGATATTATTAAGTATGTATAAGCATCAATCACTAACTTATAGACTAATGAGAGCTAGACTGAGTTTATACGTAGCTTATTGATAGTAACTTGAATTTTGAAAAGTGATGAGTAGCTTTAGAAATGAACAAGAAGATTAATGAAAAACTAAATGCTTTTTTAATGACTAAACTTGATTACATTACTGAAAACTGATTTACCACCTTAAAAGTAAATTACATTTTACTAAACTTAAGACTAAAAGCTTACTACTATTCGCAAAAACTCAAAAAGAAGATCGCATCATCTGTTTTTTGTTTGTGTGTGATATGTTTATAGCACATGCTGAGGTTTCTATGCTTTTCCTTGTTCACACGCTCCTTTCAATCATATCCGTACGATCTTCTAATCATTGGAGAGTTGATTATGGCCCTTGGATCAAAAGTTAACTCACACGGATTGCCAGCGTGGCAATCCGTGATGTTTAAGAACCATTTGTCTTCACTTTTCCTGCTTATTCTGTGAGTGATAGAAGAGTTAAATAATCATTTCTTGTGCTTCTTTTTGTTTTCCAACACTTCAACGTGTCCGCCTAGTGGGTTGACCATTTGATGATTGATGGTTTACATTTTATGTCCTGTTCCATTTTGTTCTAGTCCTCTTGATTTGCTCCAATTTAACCTTTGATATAAGCGGTTAATTTGGGGAAGGAGATGAACAGTAAAACTGTTTCTCCCGCCCCTTTTTTAACTTATAAAGGGTGCGTTTGATTATTTTGACCCGGGCGTGTTTTGTTTGACTTCGGGTTTGGGCCGGGTGATGGTTATAAGAAATGGGCTCGGGCTTTGGTTGGATTTGTTACATGAAAAAGTTAACGGGTGTTAACTTCTATTAATAGAAGTTAACACCGTTAGGGCTTTAAGGGCTTTTATGAATTTTGGTGAATTATGAGGGACTGGATTGGAAACTTTTGAGATTTTTGTCTTCTTGTGACTTTGACTTTGGTTGACCAAGTTGACTGAAGTTTGACTAGGGTTTGACTTTGATAGCTTTCTCCCGGCTTTTTGCGTGCTCTTCCGTTCCCGTGTCCGTGTTTGTCCGGGTTTTGTCCGTTTTCTTGTGATTTTTGCAATATCCGCACCTACACAATCACAGAGACAAAACAAGCAATATTCAAGCATTTAAAGCACAATTTTGTCTTTTTAGGGTTTATTTTGATATAAAATGGATATGTGTTTTCACACATATCAAAATTCCCCAAACTAAGCGATTGCATGCCCTCACGCAATGTTACATGCCTTATAACCAAATACCTCAAAACTTCCCCAAACTAAATCTTTTAAAAGTAGCAAAGATTTTTATGGAGAGAGCTAAAAAATCACAAGTTATAAAACACCCCAATTCCCATTTTTCTTAAACTTTTTTATTTTTTTCATTTTTTATATATATATATTAATAATATTATTTTGACTTTCGTTATTTCCATAACTGTTAGGGATCATAGAACAAGATGCATTTCGATTCCGAGAATGCCCCCAAAAAGGATAAATTCATCGTTCCCGACTTTTCACTTATCCAAACCAAGCTTAAAACAAAATCACAGCTAAATATCAGTAAGGATGCTAACACTACTCATATTTGCAACTTGTGAACTTTTTACTCCCGACATTTATTATATCTTAAGTGAGTGTGCTATCTTGAATTTCAACCATGGATTAACTTTTTGCAACATACTATGCTTTACGTTCCACCTTAGAATAATGAGTTTGAAGGCGAGATCATCCCATGTAGCGACTTTCGTCTCGGCACATCCCAACCTTACGGCTAAGTGACCAGGCTTTTGACACCCCACAGAGACTAGTATCGGGACTCACAGACCTTAGGTTTCAAAAACTCTCAGGTTTCCCGGATATTCATAGCTTATAAAATAGAATAGTCAAAGTGCAAAAGCATATTTGAATTTAACAAAAAGAAATCTTAATTATCTAGACATTTATGCAATTGTAACCCTCGACCTTTTAGAAGGCTGCAACATCGGTTGTGAGCCGGCAAGATGCAGCAAACTTTTATCAGTCTCGGATCTTTATTCTTACTATGGGCTTTCTTTAGAAGACTACCACATCGGTTGTGAGCCGGCAAGAGGTAGTAAACTTTTATCAACCCACAGCTTTTATTATAATATTTTTCAATATATTATTATATATATCATTTTTTTTAATATATAGAAGACTTCTTTTTGAAAAATTCAAGTATAAATTTGAACTAAGACTAAAATTTTTGCTATATATTACATAAAAATTGTTGATTTAAGTTTAATCTCCAAAAACAGCACGTATATTAATCCGGTTAAGAGCTTATGGGAGAAAAAGCAACAAGTTACATACATGAGCTCTTAAGATTTCCAAATAATCCTTGTTTAGCATCCTACTCATACTTAACTCTATCATTTTTCGTTCTTCGCAAAAATCGCGAACGCTTAGCCTTAAAGGTTAAGGAACAAGCTAGAGCTCAACACGCTCGATCGGGTCAAAATTTACTCTTATTCTTACCCAGCAAGAAAGTCAAAATTGTGACAAAAACACTTATTTTATTTTTGAAAATTTTAAAATTTTTCATATTTTTGAAAATTTTGGTGGGAAAACGGGGTACGTGAGAACAACGGGAAAAAGTAGTTCTACAAATAAAACTTAAAAAATTTTGAAATTTTTGCTATTTTTGCGGGAAAACGGGGTACGTGAGAACAAAACAATAAGCAGGCAACATCAAATCGATAGATTCCCTCCCCAAACTAAAACGAAACATTGTCCTCAATGTTTAAAGGCGGGTCTCTACGCAAATCTAAGCCGTTTATTAATTATGCAAAGATAAACGTGAATCGATAAGATGAAAGGATATCGGATTTCCCCAAACTAATTGCAAACAAAGGCTAGGAAGCTCGAGTGGACCGGGACAAAACACCGAACACGAGAGTCTTCAGAAAAGTTGGATCTATCCTGCAAACAATCACAAGCACAAACAACAAACACAAAGAACGGAAGAGTACAAGCCTCCTCACACACATTAGAAACTAGAAAGAAAAATAGAAAATGGATAAGCATGGGGTGCCTCCCACGAAGCGCTTTGTTTTTGGTAACCGAGTCACATAGCTTGACTCGATCCCTGAATTCATTTGTCCTTAGGGAGAGTGTGGAGATCCTGGACTTCCTTTGGTGGCAAGTCCCCTCCGAAGTAATGCTTCACACGATGACCATTCACCTTAAAGTTTGGACCATCAGGTTGAGATAACTCAACAGTTCCGTATGGAAAAACTTTGGTGATGGTGAAAGGTCCTGACCAACGAGTTTTAAGCTTTCTTGAGAATATCTTTAGACGAGAGTTGAAGAGTAAAACTCGATCACCAACATTGAAAATGCGGTTTTTGATCTTTGAGTCGTGAAGCTTCTTCGTCTTCTCCTTATAAATCAAAGAATTCTCATAAGCTTGATCACGAAGCTCATTAAGTTCATTTAGTTGAAGCTTCCGGTGATCACTCGCGGTTTTAAGATCGAAGTTAGCATGTTTTAAAGCCCAGTATGCTTTATGCTCTAACTCAATTGGTAAATGGCAAGACTTTCCATAGACAAGTTTGTAAGGCGTACAACCAATCGGTGTCTTAAAAGCAGTACGAAATGCCCATAAAGCTTCATCTAATTTGTCAGACCATGAGGCACGATTTTCTCCAACCGTCCTTTCTAGAATACGTTTTAAACCTCGATTAGACACCTCCACTTGACCGCTCGTTTGAGGGTGATAAGCGGTAGCTAGACGATGTGTGACCCCATACTTAGACATTACTTTAGCAAACTGATCGTTACAAAAATGGGTCCCACGATCACTTATTATAGCTCTAGGTGTTCCAAATTGGGCAAAAAAAGATTTCAAAAACTTCACTACAACCCTAGCATCATTTGTGGGGAGCGCCTTGGCTTCGACCCATTTTGAAAGATAATCAACAGCTACGAGGATATATTTATTTCCTCTTGAAGATGGAAATGGTCCCATAAAATCAATACCCCATACATCGAAGATTTCACAAACTTGGATAGAGTTTTGAGGCATCTCATCTCGTTGTGAAATTTTGCCTTGTCTTTGACATGTATCACAAGATTTGATCATCGTATGGGTATCTCGATACATGGTAGACCAAAAGAAACCGGCATCAAATACTTTTTGAGCGGTGAGATTGGCACTATGATGGCCCCTGGTGGGTCCTTCATGGCAAGCTTTGAGGATCTCAAGAGCTTCATGCCCATGCACACACCGTCGAATGATTTGATCCGCACAAGTACAAAAAAGATAGGGATCATCCCAGAAATAATGTTTAACATCCTTAAAAAACTTCCTCTTTTGTTGAGTTGACATTCCTTTGATAATAAAATTCCCCGCATGGTAATTTGCATAGTCCGCAAACCATGGGGTACTTTCACTAGAAATAACTCCAAGAGTTTCTAAAGGAAAATGTTCATTTATGTCTTTGTTTTCTAACACATCCTTATGAGGATTCTCAAGTCTAGATAAAATGGTTGCCGTAAGGTTTCACTTCCTTTTTTTATCAGGATGGTGATATCAAATTCTTGTAGGGAGAAGAACCCACGGAGCAACCTCGGTTAGCGTCTCTGTTTGTTCATAAGTAACTTTAAAGCGAGTGATCCGTCTATACACTATGTTTTGGATAAGACAAGTTATGGCTGAAACTTTTCAAAGCTACACTACAGGCATAGATTTTCCTTTTTGTGGTAGGGTAATGAATTTGAGCTTCAGTCATAGTCTTGCTAGATTATGTATAGGCTGAAATTGCTTCCTCTTTCGTTGTCCTAGGAAACGAACCAATCACGAATCACTTGATTCCCATCCATGTGTTCGAATGGTAAAGTTCCAATCCGAGACAACTAAGATGTGTAAGTTCTGTAAGCTTCTTTTTAAGAGTCTGAAATGCATTCATTACAATCCTTAGAAAAACACAAACGGTGTTTCCTTATCAAGTAGGTGAGTATAACTGAGTCTAGCAATCTTAGAAAAGTTCTTTAGATAAATCGGCGGTAAAAAACCTGGCATGGACTAAGTAAACTCCTAACACCTTTAATGTAGTCGGGTGAGGGAGCTATAGCGATAAAATCGTCTTTAGCATGATCGAACCTCAATTCGCCTTGGAATATTTTTTGCCCCTAAAACAATTCCTTCTGTTAACACATAAAGTGCCACTTTTCCCAATTAAGAAACTAAATTCGTGTCCTTCACACCGTTTTAGTATCTTTTTCTAAATTGGAGTGATTGGCACGAATCAAACATCCCAAAAAACCGAGGAAATCATCCATAAACACTTCCATGGTCTTTTCGTATATCTATATGGGAATATGGCCAGCTACACCGTTGAAAGTACACGGAGCATTACATAAGCCAAATAGCATGCGTCGGTGACACGAAAGTTCATTAGGACATGTGAAAGAAGTTTTCTCCTGGTCTTGGGGATCTATGGTATTTTGGAAAATCATCTGAAAATCCGTCTAGAAACAATAGAACGTATCCCACCCCCCCCACCCCCCCTCCCCCCCCCCAGACTCTAAATCTTTCTATTCATCTGATTCCAAACGGTAATGGAAAATGATTCTTTGTGTCGTTCATTTAATTTCCTTTAGTCGATACAAACTCTCCATCCGGTAACACTAAACGGTGTCCGAAATTTTCATTCATTCTCTTCATTAGCAACGACGGTTATTCCACCTTTTTGGGAAACACAATGTACATGGACTAAACCATGGGCTGCAGAGATCGTGTAATCATTCCGCATCAAGAAGTTTTAGGACCTCTTTTTTTATTACCTCGGAATTTTGGGTTAACCAGTTTTGACTTTGAACAGTAGGTTGGTAATACATCTCTATTAAGATTTTGTGTGTATAAAAAAGAGGGCTCGATACCCTTGATGTCAGTGATTTTCCAGCAATGGCCCCTTTGAGAGATTTGAGCACCTTTAAAAGTATATTGTTTCAATCATTTTTAAACCTTTTGCAATAATACTGGTAAACTTGTCGTTTTTCTTCCAAGATAAGCATATTCTAGTGAGACGTAACTTTCTCCCCTCCCCCCCCCACCCCATTCCCCATTTTCGGAGGTTCTTTCAATTAAAGATTTTGCCTTGGTCATTTCACTTTGTTTAAGGTCCATCGGAGGAAGTTGAAACGGGTCATTATTTAACAATTTTTCAATCAAACAAATATCTTCCTCCGGATTGCAATCGGCATGATCAATTTTCGGTGAAATCGAATCATCCTTAAGATAAGCTTCAATTTCTTCCAAAATGAATTCGGAAGTAAATGGCTCAGACGTCGGGGTGGGATTGCTACCCGAAGTATTAGGAAATCCTAGAAATTCCGGAGCATACTCCTCACAAACTGCATCAATGATGTCAATTCGGTTTACCGACTTGTCATTTGTAGAGGAGTATCTCGTGGTTTGATCTAGATTAAAAGTGACGGCTTCGTTATCAACCCGAAGGGTTATTTTCTTCTCAATAAACCATCTATTTAAAGCACGACCGGTCATTAGAAAGGATCTCCCAAGTTAAGAGTTACTCGAAGATGCAGCTTCGAAAATTCGACAACAACAAAGTCCGGTAGAAATGAAATTCCAAATTTGGACAAAAACGTTCGTCGGCGAGTCCTTCTAGGATAAGTAATTGACTCGGTCCGCTAACTCTAAAGTCATCCGAGTTTGGTGTAAGTTCAAGGCAGTAGGAAAGCTTTTCCAAAATTGAAAGGAGCTATGATTTATTCTCGCTCCAGATCGGCCAAGGCATGGCATACATCCATTCCTGAGAAATTACATGGAATAAGAAACTTGCCGGGATCTCTAAGCTTTTCAGGAAGCTTTTTGAGAAGCATCGCCGAGCAATCTCGATTCAATGGAAAATCTTAGCATAACTCAAGTAAACTTTTCCTTATTCATGAGAAAAATCTTAATCGTAGGAGCAATCTTTGCATCACAAAGTAATAGATCTGCGAATTATTGACTAAGCGCACATAATCTTGAAAGATTTAGAGTTCTTTCCATTTGATTCGAAGCTTTGTTACGGGACTTTTGATAACACGTCGTGAAGGGATATGGTATATTTGGCTATGGTAGACTCTTCGATATACTCGGATTCGGAATGGGAGTGGTTTTAGGTAAAGTCGTCAGAACATCGGGTTCCAGATAGAAATGGAGATAAACGGAGGTGGAATTTCGAGCGGTACTTCTTGAATTTTTGTTTGCTTTATCCTTTTTGTTGTCTCTACCATTGGTTTCTTGTTTCCACTACCTTTTTAGGAGAAGGATTAGTAGGAATTCGAGGGTCCCTATAAGCAACACCATTTTTTTTTCTCGTTTTTTTTTTTTTTTTTTTTTTTTTTTTTTTTTTTTTCTTTTTTCATTGTTTTTTTTTTATTTTTTTTTGAGTAGTGATTGCTTTAATCTCACCCTTCGGGTTTTGGGAATGTTGGTTATCGATAAGAGTAACCGAATGTTGAGGATTGGCTTTGAGACAATCACCACAAATATGTTTTGCATTATTTTTGAAAAGTGATTTGTTGATTTCATCATGACGCTGTTGACGTATATTAGTCGTTCTGATAATTTTATTTATTAAGGTCTCCTTGTCAACGAGTTGATTTGCTTTGCATGTTTCTTAACATCTGATTCATTATTACACTCTTGTAACTTTGAAAAAAATCTTTTGAATTTCTCTTGTTGAACTTGATTATTAGGCATTTGAAAAGGTTGGTTTTGAAAACCTTGATTTCATGAAAATTATCCACGATTAAATTTTCCCTTGTAATGATTCTGATTAAATCTATTTTGACCATTGTTTTGCACCGGAGCAAAACCTGGTGGTGCCATTTGATTACTAACACGGTTTGGAGGGTTAACTTAATTGTAAGTACCCGTAGTCGCACAAACACTAGCCTGATTGTATCGGTAGCCGAGACAGTTATATCAAGAATTGAGCTCACACCACAAGTTACACAAGATTCCTCAAACGCTTTAACGGAGCTGGGTAGTGAACTTTTTTAGAAACAATCTCGACTAAGGTCGAAAGTTGATCTGCAAGCTTATCAATTCTCTCATCTGTTTTACTAGAAGTAGCATTCATCCTAGGAAGCATTTGTTTTATTAGTGAATAACGAACTTTTGAATTTATTTCTCATTTATGTTTTAAGCCTCTCTAGTCAGTTTTACTCAAAAGATTTCCAACCCGCCGCGGCTTTAAGGAGTCTTGCTTCATTCTAGGTTTAACCGTTGTTAAAAGGTAATCACAACTTGAGTTAACTCCGTAAATCCGTGGATGGGGCATGCTTAAGGCAACTCCTTAAATCGTTCCCTCGCTTCACTAAAAGTTTCCTCGAATTTTGTGTAAAAACAAGAAAATTTCATTCTTAAGGTGAGTGGTATTCGAAGGAGGGAAAATTGGTTTACGAACCGTGTGGTAACGAGATCCTCCCAAGTCAGATTGAATTTGGTGGTTCCTATTTGTACCCGAGGTTTTAGCGGCTCCCTCGAGCGAATATGGAAACATCATAAGCTTATTTCACCATCGTTAGGCACATTCATAAATCGTAAAAGTCGAAGTAATCTTTTGAACTATTGATATGAGCATTTAGATTCTTCATATCTCACGGACCGTTAAATCGAGTTAGCTTGAACCAACGGAAGCAATTTCGTATTAATCTCAAAAATATGATCGGCATTGATTTCTGGTAAAAACATAGAGGGGGGGGATTTCCGTTCCTTCAGTGGGGGCAGGAGTAGCTCTCTATGGTACGTTCTGCCATAGGTGCAACTAATAGTTCGAGGAATCCTCGGGGTTCGACTATGTTAGAAACTTGTTTCTTTCTCATGACGTCTTAGAATTGTGACCATACCACCACACACTTGAATTTATTTAGGATATTTAGGAACGTCTAGGTCGCATGCACTATTTAAAAGAGAAAATCTAGATAATTATTAAGAAAAATATTTTTGGTTTTTCAAAGTTTATTCACAAATCTTCTTTTTAGAACGGCAACGTGAAAGCAACTTGATCCAAATAATCAAACTTACTTCTCGGTAGCTCTTTAAATATTTTACTTTAAGGGTGAGCCGTATCTCGTAAGTGACACAAATGGTAAGTTTTTAATTCTTTAATTCGAGTTGGGAACTTATTATGGATAATACCTCAATTGAAAGTATTATTTGTTGGTGTTCTTTTAGCAACTTTGTAACTTTTTAAATTGAAAGAGCAAATATTTTTGTATTTTGGCTTTTCTATTATTACTACAAAAGAAAACGAAAATATTTTTACTTTTTTTTTTATTTTCTTTAAAAGACGTAACTTCGAAAACGAAAAGGTCTCCAAAACACGTTCAACAAACTCAAACGATAGAATCATTATCAACTCTTCCCTGGCAACTGGACGCCAAAATTGATTGAAGCAATTTTAAGTATTTATAATATATCCAAAGTATTATAGAATTTACAAATAATCTTGAGGACAAAGATTAAATGCATTTAAACACAAAAATATATAATATATACGTTTAACGGTCAGTGATTACGGGTTCTTATCCCAAGAAATGTGAATTGATACCCTCGATTTTCAGTGTTGAAAATGTTATAAATGTTTTTCAAACTTTTTGATTGATTTTCTATGACTAAAAAACAATTAAACAATTAATATGCAGTAAAATTAAATAAACACACGCGGGACGAAAATACGGCAAATGACAAAATAAACCCTAATTAGCACCTTAACCTAGAATTTGAATTAATAATCTAATTCTATGAGTAAAAATAAAGAGATTTCCAAAGTTTGAAAACTTAACGATGAAATTTGAAAGAAATCGCAAAAACGAATAACGGGAATCGAAAACGGAGCCGTAAAAGCTAAAATGCTCGAAAATAAACCAACGAGAGTCAAACTAATTTTCCTACGTTCTAAATGATAAAAGAAAATTTTCTAAAAAGATTTATATTTTTTTGATTATTTTTTTTAATGATTTTTTAAAGTTTTTAATGAAAATAAATATTTAAAAATACTAAACGAACTATAAAAATTCTAGAAAAATTACAGAAATTAGCTTATACTAATTAAAACCTAGGAAAAATAAGCCCGAGATCACAGCTTATTGAATAAGCTGTGAAATAAGCTTAAACAGATATTACATAGGCTTATAGGGGAGGAATATGATGTATAAGAAATAGATTGTGCAGAGTTCTTTTGAAAAAAGAACCAAGGGCACTGCGGTAGTGAGTGTGGTGGTGGTGTTTATATAACGGGTTGAGGTCGTTGAGGGGGTTCGAGTCTTGCTAACCTCGACTTCCACTCCCCTTTTTAAAAAAAAAACTTAAAAGAACAAAATGTTGTTATGGAACATTTTTTAGCAACTTTACAAAAAAAAATTTAGTATAATCAAAATAAGCTATTAAAGAGCTTATGAAGCTGCTTGCCTCCAAAAAGTGAGATTTGAGTTCCAAAAGATCATATTTTCTACTTATAACTTGCACACAAACTCTTTTTAAGCTCAAATTTGAAGAAAAATACAAAATGTACTAGAAAGCTATGATGTATAGTATCTAGAAATTGAAAGTAACTTATTCTTAAAAGTCACTATAAGCTATCTATAAATTAGATGAATCTATGAGGCTAACTTAGGAAAAATTTGACTAAAAACATTAACAATCTATTTAAGCATATAATGTCATTAAGCTTTAAAGTAAGCAGGAGCTTTTGACAACTTATCCTACTACTTATAAGCTATAATTATCAACCATAAAATTGGATCTTATAAGCTAAAAATCTAATTTTAAAAAGCTAAGTCTAGTTACTACTGTTTTTTGGTTTTTTTTAAGGATTTTTAAAAACTTTAGAAGCTAAATGTGTATCCATAGGAATTATAGCTAGAAATTGAAAAATTACTTTTAAACTAACTAGTGACTATATCTTAACACTATAAGCTACTCAATTTTAAAACTAATAACTTTTTTATAACTAGCTTAATTACTGCCAATTGAAAGGAAACAATAGTAAAAAAAAAAAAAAAATAATAAAAAATGCAGTTTACTGTGATGCAATTGACAAGGGACAAAACCAATTTGCAGGTTACCTTTAAAGGTAAACATGCATTAGACACTCAAAGAGAGTGTGTCAAAACACTAATCAAGCAAATTCAAGCCATATGAAGACTGGATTCATTTTTAACAGCTATGATATTGAAAAAGGTCCCTTGGGTGGCTCAGGATTGGCATATTGAACCTCAAAATGTTTTCAAGCTAAAAACTAAGCTTCTCAAACCTTTTTAAAAACTTATTTAATTGTAAAAAAAACAGCTGATAAATTGAAAACACAAAGCAACCTTGACTTTTAGAGGTTAAACATTACTAATCAAACACCCCTTAAAACTAGACAAAAATTTCATATTAGTCTATGATTCTAAAATTCAAGTTAATTTGAAACCTTAATACCAGTAGCTAGTAGCTTATATAAACTAACTTGTGAAGGCTTATTTCAACAACTAGAAAAGCTAGAATTAAAGTCCTACAAACTATGCTAAATATTTTTTTAGTTTTTATAATTTATAGGACAAAATGAGTAAATCTAAATTCTATATTAAGGAAACTAAAGAGAGATAGACATTCATCATTAATAAGCAATTAAAAACATATTTAAGCTCAAATAAGCAACTAAATAAGCATGTAAGCAATTAATAAGCAAATTTAAGCAAAACTATACTAAGAAAACTAAAGACAGAAAAGTAAAGAAGACTTACAAGTGCCTTAGCTAAACAAAGGCTATATTAAGCTCAAATGAGCATCAACAGCTCTAGCTTATCCTTATGGATAAGCTAGTAAAGTCCTTGGAAGCTCATCCATGGCTAGCTTCCCTTCCATTAGCTCTCAATCCAATTAAATCAAGGTATTTAAGCTTAACTGATTTTAAGATTTAATTATATTAAAGACTGAATTGAGCTCTATCACAAGCTTAGAGACTTGTGAGAGCTTATGAGTAGCTTATGGAATAGTAGCTTAACATTTGAAAATGATTAAGAGCTTTATGAGTAAAAACAACTTATGAAAACTGAAAATAAGGATTTTATTATAACTCAAAGTGGATTACAATGCTTGAAAGTTGAAAATTTCAAATAGCTAAAAGAGAAGATTACATTTGAAAGTAAATTTGCATAAGCTAAAACTAAATTAAGCTAAAATTTATATAAAGTAATAGGTGTCTCAGTGTGTGTGAGATTGAGGATAATTTTAGTATCTTATCTTCTGAATCTTCTAGGCTCCTTGGTTGTTACACGCTCCTTCCTCTTTTGGCCCTTAGATCATATCAATCATTGGATGCTTAATTTGGGACGTTGGATCACATCTAGCTTCACACGGATTGCCAGCGTGGCAATCCGTGATGTGACAGCTAGTGTGCTAGATTTGTGAGTAAGATTAGTACAAATCCCATCATTCCTTGTGCTTTCTTACTTGCCACCGTGTCATTCTTTCTTGGGTTTGGCCAATCAAACGCTTGAATGACGTTTTAACCCTGCCATGTTGTACTTTGCTACTTGAATTGTTGATCCACATGGCCAATTACCATTTGCCCCTTGTTTTTATCCAGTGGTTAATTTAGGGAAGGAGATGAACAGTAAAACTGTTTCTCCCGCCCCTTTTTTAACTTATAAAGGGTGTGTTTGATTATTTTGACCCGGGCGTGTTTTGTTTGACTTCGGGTTTGGGCCGGGTGATGGTTATAAGAAATGGGCTCGGGCTTTGGTTGGATTTGTTACATGAAAAAGTTAACGGGTGTTAACTTCTATTAATAGAAGTTAACACCGTTAGGGCTTTAAGGGCTTTTATGAATTTTGGTGAATTATGAGGGACTGGATTGGAAACTTTTGAGATTTTTGTCTTCTTGTGACTTTGACTTTGGTTGACCAAGTTGACTAAAGTTTGATTAGGGGTTGACTTTGATAGCTTTCTCCTGGCTTTTTGCGTGCTCTTCCGTTCCTGTGTCCGTGTTTGTCCGGGTTTTTGACCGTTTTCTTGTGATTTTTGCTTTATCTGTACCTACACAATCACAAAGACAAAACGAGCAATATTCAAGCGTTTTAATCACAATTTTGTCTTTTTAGGGTCTATTTTGATATAAAATGGATATATGTTTTCACACATATCACTTCACAACAAGCTCTGATACCACTTATTGATCCTAATGAATAGATCTTTAACTCCTTAGCTTGATGTAAGGTTTCATTTTTCCTTGGATGAATTCAAAGGTACTTAAGAATAAAACTTTAGTGTATCATGGATATAAGATCATGCAGAATCTAGTTTATACCACTGAGAAGAATAACAGCAATGTGTTTTGACAAACACAAATATAATCAAAACAATAAGCTCCAATGTATTAATACGAACACTCTTTGACAGTGTTAGGGTTTACAACCTTGAAGCTATGACAATAACTCGTTTTGATATATATAATTCTATACCCTAGGACCTCCTTTTATACACCAAGGAGTCCTACAAGGCTTACAATACTTTCCTAAGATATCATGATCTTTTCTAAAAGCAAACATAATCTCTCAAACAAATACATTATACATATCTTTTATAAAAATAACTCAAAACTTATCTTCGTAAGTATTTTTGTTCTCCAAACAATCCTTATCTCTTTACTCGTCTTTATCCTTCTGACAGTAGTAACTCTTCTAGTAGTTGTAATCCAGCAACATTAACTTTTGCCAGTTGTACTAATAAAACTTAAGCAGTTGTAACATTAGGTATAGACAGTACTATATTTTACTAACTCTAGAGATAACTGTGTACTAGCAATTTTAACTTTACTACTAGCAGCACTAACTACTTAGCATATATTTCAGTCTTCAACTCTGAGCAGTCTTAACTTCAACTAGCAGCAGTAACTTTATACTAACAGTACTAAATTATACTAACAGTAGTAACTAGCAGTAGTAACTTTATACTACCAGTACTAACTACTTAGCAAAATTTTCATTAGTATCACCAACTGTATTAAGTTATGCTTGACAACACTAATATATACCTAAGCAGTAGTAACTCTAAGAATCATCTTGAAGTCTTTAAGTCCCAACATTAGTTTTGGTAAATTTCTAACAAGTTCTTTAGATGATAGCGATTGTATAAGTCACATATTAGCGTGACCAAATCTTTGATGCCATAGAGTGGAAGTATCATCTATAGTGGTTAGACAAAGTTTATCTTTAGGCGAGTTACCAATTTTCATTACATAAAGACCATTTTTCCTAATCTCTCTTCCTATGGTAATGCCGTCTTTAAGTATTTCGCTACCGGTTTCACTAAAAACTACTTTGCACCTTTTATCACATATTTGACTTACGCTAAGCAAGTTAAAGTTTAAATTATCTACATGACTAACATCATTTATAGTTAGGGAGTTGTGAGTGATCGTACCTTTGCCAATGATCTTGCTTTTTCCGTTACTTCCAAACAATGCATTACCTCCATCAAAAGCTTCATAAGTAGAGAATAAGCTTTTGTTACCCGTGATATGCCTTATACACCCATTATCCTTGCTCCATTCATCCGATTCTAATTTAACCTTTAGACATACCTAAAAGCATTAAACAACTCAAGCGTTTGGTCCCCAATATCTTATGGGTCTGTTAGCGTTATACATACCGTTTGGTTGGTTCATATAGGGAAATGGTGGCTATGGTCCCCACGAGGTAAAGTTGGGTGGTTAAAATTGGTATCAATGATGTGGTGAATAGTTCCAATTCGGTGTTTGGTCTCCTAAGAGGCGTTTTAGGTCATGTTTGGATTTTTTTTTTGCAAGCCCTTGACCAAGTTTTAAAGCCAATGGTTGTTTGGTATTTCCTACAAGAGTACTAGGTGAGGTTTTCTTAGTTATTTGGATAAAATTGGCTCTATTTTGTAAAACCGGTTTTAAATTTGTACCAGTTGCTACAGTTTCCCAGATCCCTTCATCAAGGCTATCCAGATCCCTTTCAGAGGGATCCGTGTGAGCCAGATCCTCAGTAACTTTTATAGCAATATTTTTACCAGTTTTCCCATTTTAACTCCGCTAGTCGATTCTTTATGTTATGGAATCCTAGCCTCTTTTTATCATTATGTAATCTTCGATTTCAAGTATTTATTGTAGAAAATGACAACTATTTTCAAAGTTAGCAAGTTTGGATGTAAGTGACTCATTTTCCGTACAAAATTTGATACACGATTTACATTCTTCACTAATTGCCTTATTATTCTCTAGCCTTTTTAATCTTTCCTTGAGTTCGAAAGCCTCATTATCTAGGAGTTCAATTTTAGTTTTTAAATGCTTGTTTTTGTTGATTATTCTAAGTCTAATTTTACACAACTTGTTATATTCAGTTTGCAAAGTTTCATCATCTAAAGAAGAACTACTATAATAAAGGGTGTCAGAATGTACCTCATTTGAGTCGTGTGCCATGAGACATATCTCGTCTTTCTTGAGGTCTTCGTCCTCATCACTATCGCTCCAAGACCCTCCAATTAATGCCTTTTGGTCATTGAAGGAGTGTTTAGGGCAATCACTTATAAAGTGATTTAGATTGCCACAGTTGAAACACTTTCTATCTATTTTCCCCCTCTTATCTTCTTTTGCTTTTCGGAAGGCCTTTTTGTTGTTGTATGGTTGTCGGATGAATTTTCCTCTTCTCCTAAAGAACTTCTTGAAGTCCCTTACCACCATGACATATTCTTCATCTTTACTATCCAAAGACGATGCTTCTACGTCACCTGACACCTTCTTGGCTTTTAGAGCTAGTGACTTGTATTTTTCTTTCTTATTTTTGGATGCCTCAGAGTCCTTCTCAAGCATTACTTCATAGACTTTTAAATTGCCGATGAGATCATCTAGAAGCAGTGTTGACAAGTCCTTAGATTCTTCAATAGCCGTTACCTTTGGACGCCATTTGGTTGGAAGATCCCTCGAGAATTTCCTAACATGATTATGACTTGAAAAAGATTCGTCAAGTGCTTTTAGAGATGTAATTATAGTATTAAATCTAACAAATGCGCAATCAATAGTTTTATCGTCATGTCCGTATTGTTGAACAAACAAATCTATTTTGTTATCTTTGACTTGTTTATTACCTTGATGAGTAATTACAAGTGAGTTCTAAATATCTTTAGATTTTTTACACATAAAGATCATTTCATACTCCTTTTTAAGCAAAACATTATATAAAACCATTTTAGCCTCATTGTTTTTAGAAATCATCTTTTTATTATCATCATTTAGTCTTTCGTAAGGATAGGGTATAGTCCTCATACGGTATTAGTGTTTCTAAAAATAGATTTGTAATCACCATCAACAATAATATGCCAAAGATCAATATCTTTAGATTATGACTGAGCAAACCCACTCAAAAATTGACCCGAGCTGACAAACCGATCAAAACCGAGCCGAAACCAAATCGGACTGACCTTATTTGGTTCGGTTTTGGTTTTGTATATTTAATTCAGTTTTAGTTGGTTCAGTTTCTGTTCAGTTCGGTTTCGGTTCGGTTCGGGTCAAAAGATACTTATTCGTGTTCGGACACCCTTATTCGAACCGAACCGACCTTATTCGTTTGTTTCGGTCGGTTTTGACGGTTTGTCAGCTCGGAGTTCCCAATTTCTTCGGGTGGGTCTATGCTCAGATCATAATCTAAAGATTTTTTTAATTTTTTTTTCTTTTTATTTCCTTGATTTTTTTTTTTTTTTTCCCCCCTCATTGATCTTTGGCATATTATTGTTTGATGTGATTACAAATCTATTTTTAGAAACACTAATACCGGTAGGGACGAAACCCTTCCTTACGAAAGACTAAATGATGATAATATATAAATTAAAATAATAAAAATAAAAAGATGATTTCTTAAAAACAATGGAGGATAAAATGGTTTTATATAATGTTCTTGCCTAAACAAGAGTATGAATTCGACTCCTTTATGTGTAACAAAATTCAAGATATTTGGACACTCACTTGTAATTTACTCTCAAGGCTTAATAAACAAGTCAAATATACTAAAATAGATTTGTTTGTTCAACAATACGGACATGACGATAAAAACTATTGTGGGGATTTGGCGCATTTTGCTAGGATTTTAATAACTTTTTTTTATATTGTTATAACATCTTTAAAAGCACTTGACGAATCTTTTTCAAGTCATAATCATGTTAGAAAATTCTTGAGGGCTCTTCCAACCAAATGGCACCCAAAGGTGACGGCTATATAAGAATCCAAGGACTTGTCAACACTACTTCTAGACGATCTCATTGGCAATTTAAAAGTCTATGAAGTAGTAATGCTTGTGTGAGAGGTCCTTTATGAGGCATCCAAAAATAAGAAAGAAAAATACAAGTCACTAGCTCTTTAAAAGCATGAAGGTCGTCCAAGTGACGTAGAAAGCGGTTTTTTCTTTTTATTCGTCTCTTGATAGTACAGTATGAAGAATACTGTAATGGTTGGTAAGGTGGACTTTTATATCTCAACAGAAGTTCTTTAGATGAAGAGGAAAATTCATCCGACAACCACACAAAACAACCCCAAAAAGGCCCTTCGAAAAGGCTAAATAGAAGATTTTAACAGAGGGGTAAATAAATAAAGATAGAACACGTGTTTCTACTGTGGCAATCGAAATCACTTTATAAGTTGGATTTTTGCCCCCCCCATCAAACACGTCCTTCAAATGACCAAAAGGCATTAATTGGAGGGTCTTGGAGCGATAGTGATGAGGACGAAGACCTCAAGAAAGACGAGATATGTCTCATGGCACACGACTCAAATGAGGTACATTCTGACACCCTTTATTATAGTAGTTCTTCTTTACGATGTATTGAAACTTTGCAAAACTGAATATTAACAAGTTGTGTAATTAGACTTAGAATTAATCAAACAAAAAACATGCATTTAAAAACTTATAAAAATTGCAATAAATCCTAAACCCTCCTAGTTGTAATGAGGCTTTTCTCTGATCTACCCACAAGGTAAGTATTTTTAAAAAAGGCTAGAGAATAATAAGGCAATTAGTGAAGAATGTAAATCGTGTATCAAATTTTGTACGGAAAATGAGTCACTTACATCCAAACTTGCTAACTTTGAAAATAGTTGTCATTTTCTACAATAAATACTTGAAATCGAAGATTACATAATGATAAAAAAAGGCTAGGATTCCATAACATAAAGAATCTACTAGCGGAGTTAAAACGGGAAAACTGGTAAAAATGCTGCTATAAAAGTTACTGAGGATCTGGCTTACCCGGATCCCTATGAAAGGGATTTGGCTAGCCTTGACGAAGGGATCTGGGAAACTGTAGCAACTGGTTAACAAAATATTTTAAAACCGTGTTTTCAAAAATATAGAGCCAAATTTTATCCAATAACTATGAAAACCTCTCCTAGTACTCTTGTTAGGAAATACCAAAACATACCATTGGCTTTAAACTTGGGTTCAAGGGCTTGCAAAAAAAAAAAAAAAAAAAAAAAAAAAAAAAAAAAACAAAATTCCAATCATTGTAACCTAAAAACCGCCCTCTTAGGTGAACAAAAACACCCGGAAATTGGAACTATTCAACATCATCATTGTTACCCCAAATTTTAACCACCCAACTTTACCTCGTGGGGACCATAGCCACCATGTCCCATATTATGAAAAATTAAAATAAAAATAAAACAAAAATCACCAGACCTGTATGTTATATCCGCTAACAGACCCTCTATAAGATATTGGGGACCAAAACGCTTGAGTTTTGTTTTCTTTAATCGCTTTTTAGGCTATGTCTAAAGGTTTAAATTAGAATCGGATTGATTGGAGCATGGTTTTATGGTTGTTATTATTTATTTAGGGCATATCACCCTCTCGGGTAAACAAAAGCTTATTCTCATACTTTGAAGCGTCTTTTGTATGGAGGTTATTGCAGTTGTTTGGAAGGTAGGGAAAAAAAACAAAAAAAAAAAAAAAATAATTATAATAAAAAAAAAAAGCATGATCTATTGGACAAAGGTACGATCACTCACAACTCCCTAACTATAAATGATGTTAGTCATGTAGATAATTTAAACTTTAACTTGCTTAGCGTAAGTCAAATATGTGATAAAAGGTGCAAAGTAGTTTTTAGTGAAACCGGTAGCGAAATACTTAAAGACAGCATTACCATAGGAAGAGAAGATAGGGTAGATTGGGAAAAAAAAAAAAAAAATGGTCTTTGTGTAATGAAATATTGGTAACTTGCCTAAAGGAAAAAGATAAACTTTGTCTAAACCAACTATAGGATGATACTCCAATCTATGGCATTCAAAGATTTGAGTCACGCTATATGCCACTTATACAAATTCGCTATTCATCTAAAGGAACTTGTTAGAAATATTTTTAGCGAAAACTAATGTTGGGACCTTTAAAGACTTCAAGATATTCTTCTAGAGGTTTTACTACTGTTAGGTATATATTAGTTGTTGTCAAGTATAACTTATATATTGTTGGGATATAATGGAAAAATTTTGCTAAGTAGTGTTGTACTTTGTAGTAAAAGTTCACTACTGCTAGTTACTACTGTTAGTATATTTAGTACTATTTAGTAAATGGTTACCGTTGTTGTTGATGTTAAGAATTGCTCCAGAGTTTGAAGACTAAAATATATATGCTATAAGTAGTTAGTCGCTGCTAGTAGTAGTTAAAGTTTTAAAACTGCTAAAGTGTCACAGTTTACTACTGTTAGTATATATTAGTACTGCTAGTACTAATGTTACTACTGCTTATGTTTATTAGTACTACTGGTACAAAAGTTAATGTTGCTGGATTACAACTACTAGAAGAGTTACTACTGTCAGAAGGATAAATAAACAGACGTGTAAATGAGATAAGGATTGTTTGGGAGAACCAAAAAAATACATACGAAGCATAAGATATATTCGAAGTTATTTTTATAATGCATATGTATAATGTATTTGTTTTTAAGAGATTATGTTGTTTTTAGAAAAGATCATGATATCTTTAGGAAAGGATTGTATAGCCTTGTAGGACGTCAGGTGTTTTAATTAGGAAGGTCTAGGGTATAGAATTATATATATCAAAACGAGTTATTGTCATAGCTTCAAGGTTGTAAACCCTAACACTGTCAAAGAGTGTTCGTATTAATACATTAGAGCTTATTGTTTTGATTATATTTGTGTGTCTTGTCTAAAAAACTCATTGCTGTTATTATTCTTAGTGGTAATAAACTATGATTCTGCTTAGATGGTTATATCATATACACATAGTTTTATTCTTAGTACCTTTGACTTTATCAAAGGATAATAAACCTTACTTCAAAAGTTAAGTGAGTTTAATAGATCTATTCATTAGGATCATTATTTTAAGTGGTATCAGGCGTGTTGTGATAGTGGTGATATGTGTGAAAAAAAAACACTTATCCTTTTATATCATAAATAAACCCTAAAAATGCAACAAAATTGTGCCTTTAAAATGCTTGAAAGATTGCTTGTTTCGTCTCTGTGAGTGTGTAGGTGGGATAATTACCAAAAATTATTAAGAAACCGTGTCAATACCCGGAAAACCACGGACTAGGGTCAACCGCCGACGTTAAAAATAGAGGAACGATACCACATATAGCCGACTATCATAGCCCCAAGCAAAATAAAAAAAAAAATGCCAGGAGAATTGGTTCAAAGCTTTCTAATCAAAGTCAAACACCATTCCCCTACGTCAATCACTTTAGAGTCAACATTAGGTCTGTCAACCATATTCTAAGTTCACAGAAGGACGATAATTCTCTCAAAAGATTTCCAATCCTAGTCCCTCATAATTCTCAATTTTTTCATCATAAAAAAGCACCTTTAAAGCCTCTATCGGTGTTAACTTCTATTAATAAATGTTACACCCGTTTTTTTTTATACTTCTTTTCATTGTAAGCAAAGATCCACCAAAGCCTGAGGCTCTATTATCTTATATACACCATCATACACCCTCGGACCAAACCACGAATCAAACAAAACACGCCCGGGTCTCCAAAAATTTTCTTAGAACTCAAACACACCTTTATAAGTTTAAAAAAAAGGGGAGGGAGAAACAATTTTATGTTCCTTATCTCCTTCCCCTACAATTACCCTGGTTGATGGATTAAAAAAATAACGAGGCAAATGGTACTATTGGGCCAATGTAGATCATAACAATTGCAAGATAGCAAAGTACAACTGGCCTTAGGGTTTTGTTTTTGTAACAACGTCATTTTAAGCGTTTTGATTGGCCAAACCCATAGAAAGAATGACATTTCCCCTGGTGGGGCAAGTAAGGAAAAGCACAAGGAATTCATGGATAGGGTCATGTCTAATCTTACCACAAAAATCTAGCACATAGCTGTCACATCACGGAGTGCCAGCTGGCAATCGTGTGAAGTAGGATGTGATTTACCAACTCTGTCCAAATGATGAATCTGATTGAGTTGTTAATGTAATCCTAAGGGCCAAAGAGGTTAGGTAGCCGTTGTAACAACCCCCATCCACCCCTAGGAGCCTACGAAGAGATCAGGAAGACATGTTAAATATAAAAAAATAGCCTTTCATTTCCAACAATTGAGGAACACTGTTAGCTTTTAGATATTTTTTAGATTAAATTTTAGTTTGTAGATTATGCAATTCTTACTTTTCAAAATTGTATTCTGCTCTCTTTAGCCCTATTTTGAATTTTTTTCAACTTTCAAGCATTGTTATCACACTTTGTGTATATAATTACAAATCCTTTAATTTTCAGTTTTTCCTTAAGTTTGTTTTTTTACTCTTTAAAGGCTCTTATTTTCATTGTTCAAATGTTATGTACTATTCCCATAAGCTACTGTTAAATCTCTCACAAGTCTCTAAGCTTTGTGTATTTAGAGACTCTAATTCCAAGTATTTTAAATTTATTTAATTAAATCTTAAAATCAGTTTTAGCTTAAAATTCTTGTTTAATTGGATTGAGAAGTATTGGAAGGGAAGCTTAGCCCATTGGTATGAGCTTCCTTGGATTCTATTTCTAGCTTATCCATAATAGCGATCAAGCATAGAGCTGTTGCATGCCTGGGACCGCTTTATTTGAGTTAATAAGCCTTTGTTTAGATAGGAACTTGTAAGTCTTCTCTTACTTTTATGTCTTTTGTTTTCTTAAGTATAGTTTTGCTTACTAAATTTGCTTGTTAATTGCTTCATGCTTATTTAGTTACTTTTATTTGAGCTTAATATATGTTTTTTAATTGCTTTATTAATGATGAATGGTTCTATCTGTTACTTAGTTTCACATAATTATAGAATTTAGATTTAATCATTTGGTTCCTATTTAAATTATATAAAAACTAAATAAATATTTTAGCAAGTTTGTAGGACCTTTTAATTACTAGCTTTTCTAGTTGTTGAAATTAGCGCATTTAGGATAGTTAAAAGCTACTAGCTATCTGGTATTAAGGTTTCATTAACTAGATTTTAGAATCATAAGCTAATATGAAATATGTCTAGCTTTAAGGGGTGTTTGGATTAGTATTGTTTAACCTCTAAAAGTCAAGGTTGCTTTGTGTTTTCAATTTAGTCTGCATGTGTTTTTTTACAATTAAATCAGCACTTTAAATCAATAGTGGAAGAGTTTTTAAAAATTAGATTTCAAAATTTTTAAAGTTAAAGGTTATTTTTCAATCCTATGCACCAAGGGAGGTTTTATCTTAAAGTTAGCAAGAGTTCTAAGATCCTAGGTTCTCTAAGATTTGATTGTGCTTATTAAGTGTTCATACACACTCAATTAGAGTATGTATTACAGGTTGTCCCTTAAGGACACCTGCAAATTGGTTTTGTTCCTTTGGTCAATTGCATCAGCAGTAGTAACTGTTGTTACTACTGTTTACCTTTTCATTTGCATTTAAGCTAGCTTAATTAGGTTTTAGGTTTTAAAATTGAATAAGCTTTTAGTTTAGATATAGGTAAAGGTAGCTTAAAGCTTATTTTCACAGTTCTAGCTTATTTCTTAGGTTAATTTAGCTTTAAAAGTTCATCAAAAATCTTAAAAATACAAAAACAGTACTAAGTAGATTTTAGGTTCTTAACTTAGATTTCTAGCTTATAAGTTTAGTTTTTATGAATTTGATTTATAGCTTATATGTTGATTGTTAAGTTTGCAAAAGCTAAGCTTCTGTCATAGCTTATTGAGCTTTCTAGCTTATTTAGATTTCAAGTTTTTAGTGCTTATTCCTGAGTTTACCTCTTAGATCATAGGATTTAGATAACTTATAGTGTTTTTAGCTTAAGTAGCTTTTCAAATTTAGATACTATACATCATGAGCTTTCTAGGACAGTTTTTGTTTTCAAATTTGAGCTTAAAATGAAGCTTATAAGTGAAAATTAGCTTTTTAGAGCTCAAAAGCTCACTTTCTGAAAACAGCTTTTTCCAAAGCTTTTTGAGAGCTTATTTTTGAGTTTTAGCTTATATTGCTTTTATTAAAGTTGCTTATCTTTAGGAGCTTAACAACTTTTGTTCTTTAAGTTTTTTATAAAAACCAAAAAAAAGGGAAGTGGAAGTCGGGGGTGAGCAAGACTCGAACCCCCGACCTCAACACCTCAACCTTTTATAACACACCACACACCCACTCCTTACCGCTGTGCCCTTGGGTCTTTTTCATAAGACCCTGGCACAATCAAATCTTTATATACAATTTTCCCCAATAAGCCTTTTAAGCTGTCAAAGCTTATTTCACAGCTTATTTAATAAGCTGTGATCTCGGGCTTATTTTTCCTAGGATTTAATTAGTGTAAGCTATTTTCTGTCATTTTTCTAGAATTTTTAGAGTTCATTTAGTATTTTTAATCAATTATTTTCATTAAAAACTTCAAAAAATCATAAAAAATAGAAAAATAATCAAAAAAATATAAATCTTTTTTAGTAAATTTTATTTTATCATTAAGTTCGTAGGAAAATTAGTTTGACTCTCGTTGGTCTATTTTTGAGCATTTTAGCTTTTAGGGCTCGGTTTTTTATTCCCGTTATTCGTTTTAGTGATTTCTTTCAAATTTTATCGTTAAGTTTTCAAATTTTGCAAATCCCTTTATTTTTACTCATAGAATTAGATTATAAATTCAAATTCTAGGTTAAGGTGCTAATTAGGGTTTATTTTGTCGTTTCCGTTTTTCGTCCGCGTGTTTAGTTAATTTACTTGCATTTAATTGTTTTAATTGTTTTTAGTCGTAGAAAATCAATCAAAAAGTTGAAAATCATTCATAACATTGTCCAAACTGAATCGAGGGTATCAATTCACATTTCTTTGGGATACGACCCGGTAATCACTTACCGGTTAATATACGTATTATATTATATATATTTTGAAGAATTTCCTTTTTACCTTTGTCCTCAAGGGTAAATTGGTAATTTTCCATAGTATTATATATTATATTTTACGCGTATCAACGACCATAGATATTTTCCAAATCTATATGTTTAAACCAATTTAGGTTATTACATGAAATTATGTCTTTGATCATTATTATACACATTTGTGTATCATTTATTATACAACAAACTAGATGTTAGTTGGTTTATGTGTTTAGGCCATAAAACACAAGGTTTGTTATGTTGGGCCATAAAACATAACGGGTTTGGTTGTACCCGAAGAAGGACTCGGTATTTAGCTTTGTATCGGAAAAAGTGTAAGCAACGTTAGGTTGGGTCTACCTCGAAGTAGGACTCGGTATTTAGCATAGTAACGGATAAAGTGTAAGCAACGTTGAATGGTTTTCTCCGCCTAAAAGGAGCTTGTTGATCTAGTGAAGTAACTCTCGAGTTGGGTACTCGGGGAGTGGAGTAGGGGGAAGAGGAGCTTCGTAGCCGAACCACTATAAATCATCGTGTCCGGTTTGCGCTTTCTTTTACTTATCGCTTTACATTTATATTTGCTTTTATCGCTTTATATTTATATTTGCATTGCGTCTATGTTTGTGTTATATATTGTGTTGTGGTGATATGCTTTGTTTTATGCTCTTTAGTATCTTTATTGTTGTAGATCTATTAGAGACACTTATCATTTTATGTAATACTTGATTGGTTGTTTGATACAAAAGATTTAAGTTTTTAATGAAAACGTATTCACCCCTCCCCCCTTTACGATTCCACAATTGGTACCAGAGCCACGTCACTCTAATTTTCAAAACAAATGATTTTTAAAATAGAGTACAATCCATGTATCAAATTTCCTATCAAGCGGCACATAATATGAAAAGTTCTTCTTTGTTTAGTACTTACAAGTTTTGTTGTCAAATATAATGTGTTATACTAGCTTGAAGGTCTTCTTAACGAATCTCAAACCAAGGGGTTCATGTGAATAAAATTGAAATAAAAGTTTCTGCTAATATTTCACCTCTTCACGGATCTACGGATCCACCGTGTTTGGATCCGTCCTTGTTTTGGTAGATCCGTAGGTGGTATTTTTATATTTTGGCCAACTTTATAAATTCGTAGAAAATCAACCGCGCGTCGGATTTTGATGATTCAAAAACCAATTTTGAAGGATTTTAAATGTACTTTCCAATGGAATGGGTCTCAAATATTAGTTCAAATTTTAAATTAGTCAAATAAGCAAAATATCACAGAGTGTCTAAAATTTTGATTTTGTTTTAAGCGCAAAAAGTTTATCTTGACTTCTCCTTTCAAGTCGGACACTTCTAGTTGGTATCCATTTGAAAGTTGGTGTATTTTATCATTAGAAAGTAAATGTATTTTTCAAATTTACTAATAAGGAGGAAACTAATTTATTTATAAATAAAATCAAGCTATTATACATTGTTATATTTTAGACACAAAACGAAGTATAGTATTTTTGTGTGTTATGCTAAATGATTATTTGTTCTACTTTACATCTTAATATTGTTAATTAATCTTTCATGTGCTTATTGCATTTGTATATGAGTTTCTCTGTTAATTAGCATAATTTTATCGTGTGCGTTACTTATTAATTTTCATGTTTATGCCTCAACTGATCTTATGGTAGATCTCTTGAACTATGTTGTGAAATTGCTTTTGCATTGCATATAGGCATAGATCACTATGTTTACAAATGTTATATCAACTTAGTTTCTATTATAGTTGTCTTGGATCTATCTAATATAACTAAGCTTTAACAAGCTAAGTAAGATCTTTCAAGAAGAATCAACAAGTGGTATCAGAGTTTGTTGAGAAACTTTGAATAAGAAGAACACTATATCTATACAAGATTTCATAATCAAAGAGAAGATAGAATCACAGTCAGAAACTGCCCAAACAGTGTCTGCACTAAAACTTCCTATACTTAAAACAAGAGACTATAATCTATGGAGCATGAGAATGGATCAATATCTTACCCACACTTAATTCTAACCTTTTGGAGGTTTATTATGAATGGTGCTTGCACCTGCTATTACATCAATCTTAGTAATGAAGGTCCCCATTCCTCCCAAAACTGCTGGAACAAAAGTAGCAAGAAAAGAATGAATTAAAAGCAAAAAGCACTCTATTGTTGGTCATTCCTGATGAGCATCTATTGAAGTTTCATGGAATCAAGGATGCAAAGACCTTATGGGAAGCAATCAAGGCCAGGTTTGGAGGCAACAAAGAATCAAAGAAAATGCAGAAAACCATTCTGAAGCAGCAATATGAGAATGTTACTGCATCAAGATCTGAAGGACTGGATAAAACCTATGATAGGTTTCAGAACTCTTCAGCAAATTAGAAATTCCTGGTGACGTTATCTCCCAGGAAAGATACAAAATCTTAAGTTGCTAAGAGTTTACCATCAGCTTGGAACAATATTGCCCTAATCATGCTTAACAAAGCTGATCTAGATGAGTTGAGAATGGATGATTTGTACAACAATTTGAAGGTATATGGAGCTTAGATTAAAAGCCAATCAAGCTCAATCTCAAACTCTCAGAATGTGGCTTTTGTATCTTTAGATGGTTACTAGCAAGTAACTATGTAAACAGTTAATAATGCTCATGATGTTCTGTTGTTAGTCAAGGGACAAGCCTTCTTCTTAACCTATTCTAATGATGTCATGTTTTCCTTCTTTACTAATCAATCTAATAGTCCACAGTTGGACAATGAAGATTTGGAACAGATTGATACTGATGATCTTGAAAGATGGATCTCAAATCGCATGTGGCCATGCTTACCATGAGGATGAAGAGATTCATAAAGAAGACATGAAGGAATCTGAATTTCAATGGAAAAGAAATTGTTGGCTTTGATAAGACAAAGGTTAAATGTTACAACTGCCACAGGAGAATGTAGAGCACTAAGAAATCAGGGGAATAGAAATGGAGAAAATACAAGAAGGGTTGTACAAGTAGAGACTCTTGCTAATGCTTTGGTTGTTCAAGATGGGATAGGTGGTTATGATTCGAGCTTCCAAGCAAAAGAAGACCACACACACTTTGCTCTAATGGCCTATACATCTCAAGGTTCATCAAGTTCATCAAGTTCAAAATCTGAGGTACATACTTGCTCTAAGGATTGTTTAAAATCATTTGAAACTCTTCAAAACTATTATGATCAACAGCGTGAAGCTCTTAATAAATCTAATCTATAAATAATAGGTTATCAAATGGGATTAGAATCATTAGAAGCTAGGATAGTTGTTCATGAAAAAAATGAAGTTGTTTATGAAGAAAATATTGCATTTTTAAAATATGATGTCCAAGTAAAAGATATTTCTATAAAAGAGCTTTAAAATCAGTTGGAAAATACTTTAAAAGAAAAAGATGATTTGAAGCTTAAACTGCCCCCCCCGCCAAGATTTAAGCAGACTTAGAATAGACATCTCCTACTACAACCCACAAAAATATGTCAATTCATAGACTCACCACCGTTATTATCGAGATTTATCAAATGAACGATTTTGTAGTTTTACTGTGATGCCATCCCAATCATGGTCCTGGGCGTGCGGAGTTTAATGCAAAGAGAGAAGGTTATTGCATATGCATCCCGACAACTTAAGCCTAATGAAGAAAACTATACCACTCATGATCTCGAATTAGGAGCAGTAGTGTTCGCTCTTAAAATTTGGAGACACTATCTGTATGGCACCAAATGTACTGTGTTCACTGATCATAAAAGTATTCAGCATATCCTTGATCAGAAAGAGTTAAACATGAGACAGTGTCGTTGGCTAGAATTGCTTGCAGATTACGATTATGAAATTCGCTACCATCCTGGAAAGGAAAATGTTGTAGCAGATGCATTAATCCGGAAGGAACGAATCAAACCACTCCAAGTTAGATCATTAGTTATGACCATTCATCCAAACTTACCCTCACAAATTCTCAAAGCTCAAACTGAAGCACTTAAAGAAGAAAACATCAAGGCTAAAAACTTACGAGGAATGGACAAATCATTTGAAATACGTCCTGATGGAACCCGATGTATCAAGAATCGAAGTTGGTTACCACTCTTTGGTAATCTGAGAGACTTGATCATGCATGAGTCCCATAAATTGAAGTATTCCATTCACCCAGGTTCTGACAAGATGTATCAAGATCTAAAGAAACTCTATTGGTGGCATAACATGAAGGCAATCATCGCTGAGTATATTGGCAAGTGTTTAACATGCCTAAGTTAAGCAAATGACAGAAGCCATTTGGCTTACTGGTACAACCAGAGATTCCTATGTGGAAGTGGGAGAGAATAACTATGGATTTCCTCACAAAACTACCCAAAACCTCAAACGGACATGACACAATCTGGGCCATTGTTACATTTCATCCCTACCCGAGAGACAGATAGTATGGAAACCCTTACAAGGTTGTACATAAAGGAAATAGTCTCCCGGCATGGAGTGCCAATATCTATCATCTCAGATCCGGACATCATATCACATCCAATATCTGGGCAATCAATTACAGAATGCTTTGGGTACTCCCAGCTTATAAAAAAAAAAAAGGGGGGGGGGGTAGGGAGTACGGGGATAAGAGCAATCCTGAAAACCGTGGACAAAGTGAATGGACCATCCAAACACTTAAGGACATGCTTCAGGCATGTGTTATAGATTTTGGAAAAGGATGGGAAAAACACTTAACAATTAATTAGAAATTTCTTTACAATAAACAGTTACCAGGCCAGTATCAAGCATCACCATTTGAGGCAACTTATAATGTCGAAAGTGCATATCACCTGTTTGCTGGGCCGAAGTTGGAGATGTTCACCTATGGCACCAGAAAAAAATAAATGTAAACCATTGAAAAGATATTACAATGCGAACAATTGCATGCAAGCTGCAAGAGAACGGCAAAGAGTTACGCCAATGAAAAGGCGAAAGCTTTTTAGAATTTCAAGTTGGAGATCGTGTTATGTTAAAAGTATCACCTCAAAAAGGTGTTATTTGTTTTGGAAAGCGAGGAACGCTTAACCCTCGGTACATTGGACCATTCAAAATCCTTGAATGGATTGGCCCGGTGGCATACAAACTAGAGCTTCTTGAAGAGCTCAGTAATGTCCACAGTACTTTCTACGTTTCGAATCTAAAGAAATGCCTATTTGACAAATCCCTTGTCATTCTAATTAAAGAGCTTCGACTCAATGACAAACTCAACTTTATGGAAGAACCAGTGGAGATCATGGATCGAGAAGTCAAGAAACTGAAACAAAGTCGTATTCTTATAATCAAAGTAAGATGGAACTCTAAAAGAGGACCATAAATTACATGGGAACGCGAAGATTAAATTCGTGCCAAGTATCCACATCTGTTTTTAAACATCACTCCGGCATCCAACTAGATCTCGAGACAAGATTTATTTTGAGGGAGGGAGACTATAACAACCCATAATTTTCATTAATGTAATTATCCATCTATTAAAATAGAAGCACTGTAATATCCATCTATTATATATATCACCTATTTACAGGGAAATTTTTGCTTAACCCCTCATTATGCATAACGTAATTTGTCCGAATAGATCAATTTAGCAACTTACATATGACATAAGAAAGACTTAACCTAAAAATGTGTTATCAAGTTAAAACATTTAGGAAAAAATCAATTTTATAAAACATGTATAAATGGCTGCCTAGACCATGTATAAATTGCCGTCCTTAAATCATATGTATAAATCACCGTCCATAGGTTATATATAAATCGCCGTCTAGAGATTGTATATAAATCGCCGTTTAGACGCATGTATAAATCGCCGTCTAGATCCATGTAATAAACTCCGTCTGACAAGGATCAAAACACCTTATTCGGGGGGTCTTGGTTTATCAAAGAACAATAAGATAAGCATTATGTTTTGTAGTGAGAGAAAGTAGATAGAGAGTGAGATGAACAAAAAGAAGGAATATTAGATTGAAAGAAAAATGAGAAAAATGAACATCCACCACCCCTAATGGAGAGCCATGAGGGGTATTTATACTAAAAGAAAATGCAAACTATTCCTAGTTTACATAAATGACCCCTGCGTGACACACAGTGTCCAAGACTAGTCCAATTCACGTGTAAGACACCAACTTCACTAAAAAGTGAGGCTAACAATCTCCCTCCAAGATGGCGTCACACGTGAATTGGTTACAATGTTCCCTACAAGAAAAATAAAGAAAAATGATAACAATGAAGTCCAATATCGATGATATGTGGTCTTTGACGATCTACCTCTACTAGAATAAACTCTGCTTTAATTTTTTTAGCTCGTAGATGGACATACTGCTGAAATCTTCAGCTCCCTCCCAAACAAACACCCTTAAGACTGATAAGAATTAATACACCGTTCTTGCGGGAGGGATGATATTATTAACATCGACTCACTTCGGAAGCATTCCAGTTTTGTTTGAATTCAGCCCAAAGTACATATTTTATCCCTTTTCAAAGTCGAAACCATAGCACCAAAATCAATTAAGACCCAGAAATGCCAACTTTATCTCTCCGCTCTAGAAGGTGCAATAAATGAATATGCTTCACCAAAGTCAATTAATTGTCCTGCGTTTATATGGCAATTGATCCTTTATGTAGTCTATAATGGTAACATCAAAGTCAATTAAGTCCCGTATGTACCCATTTAAATTGTTTCACCAAAGTCAACTAAGTCTCGAGTGAAAGCAATTTATCCCGCTGCGTAGTCGAAACTGTAACATCAAAACGGTAACATAAAAAATCAACTATGTACCGGATGTACACATTTCTCCCTCCAGGATTATGACTAACTGATGAATCATCCTACTCATGTGTACATCATATGCTAACTGAAACTGCTTACTTAGCTTCAAGATCATGATTGCATAAGCAATACTCTTTGAGAAGATGTCGAATCGCACTCTCTTTAACAATTCTCTCTTGATCAACCCGAAGTAAATCCCCTTATCTATTCGGTCGGCTAAAATGGATGACCATAGATTGAAGCATAATCCTTCACTTGTGACTTAATCTTGTACTATCCGTGTGATGAAGGAACGGTGCAGAGGCAAATCTCTGAGTACCATATACTCACCTAAAAGTATACAAAAAATACATCACCACTAACACAAAAGCAACTAGATATCCTTAAAGTGAATGTCCTGTTGGGGTAAAGTTTAGTAAGAATCACAAAATCAACTAGATATCCAAGTCTTCATCACTAACACAAATCATCATCATTGTGGAGAAAGAAAGAACCGAAGATAAAATAAGTACACTTCCCGTGAAAGTCTACTTCAATTCCAAATAAGTAACATCGTACAAAACTCCGTGATCATTAAAATTCAATACTAGCCATTATGAATGAAGGTGAATTTTGATAAGGATCGTTTTTAGTGTAATGTATTGTGTTTGTTGTGTTGTTATTCGTGATTTTGTGATAAAAGTTATGATCGTTAACGAATATCGGCTTAAAAAAAATATACCATAACAACCGCCGTCCAAGTAATAAAACTTTGTCTTTTGTACTTTTACCCGACATCATTTTGTTTTTACTACTCGGTCCAACCCGCTAAAACAGCAAACCCAAAATAGATAAATCATTAGTAATATCGTGCTCAACATAAATTTATATCATACCTCAGCCCATCTTGCTTAACAAACCTGGTCATCCCATCAATGAAACACAACCCAATACCATCTTTTGAACACACTCGGTCCAAACTTGAGTTTTCGGTATAGAACATTTAGGCCCAATTGTGTTTAACGACAGACATAAGTCCAAACAAATGGTGCTATACTCGTTCTATATAATCCCAAATATAATACCAAGGAATGCAGCCGTTGCATGAATAAGAATATCATTCTTCATTAATCCCCGATGCAAATCGTGATGAGTAAACCCGGTCCATCAACTTAATACACGGTCCATCTTTTTGAAGAGTTAAACCTGGCCCAAACTTTATCCAACAATTATAACTCGAAGCAGATAATTATAACTCGAAGCAGATAAGTAACACTTCCCCATATTATTAGGGCATAATCCCTAATTTCATCACATAAAAAAACGCAGTCATCTACTACTTTTCCTCCTCTCTCCAAAACTTCCATCAAATTTGTTCCCTTATGCCTCCAACAAAAATCCAACGTATTTAATATGAAGCAAACAATCACGAGTAATCGGCTCTAACATGATATTTGCTCAAATCGAATTACAAACACAGACGCCTTTTACTTTCACTGATCGCACGAAAGAACACAAAAGGAAAGGCTTCAAGATCTTCAATAGGTCTCAGGTAGGTTTGAGTGCCTTTTGATTCATTTGTCTTGATTCTCAACCGAAGCATAGATTGACAGTAACATAATTGTTATATGTCTTTCTATAATTTCGAATATTAACAAGGTTTTATAGCCTACACGGATCGATGATGATATTTTTTTTTCGAGTTCTTGATTGTTAGAGGGTCATGAGATAATGTAATTTAACTCAAATCAAAATAAACTATGATCTTATGCCAGAGTTTAATTTTTTTGAGTGGATGGTTGTGAATGAAGAGGATGGGGTTGGATTTAGATATGTAGTTGTATAAATGTGACGATGGATTAGGTTAGTCTTGTTGGATTTGAATGATGAGATGTTGTAATTGGTTGATGATGTTATGTTTAAAGTTAATTTCTGTTATGTTGCTAATTCGGTTGACAAAGTCTACTGCGAGTTCGGTTGATAAAGTCTTGCTACGAATTCGGTTGACAAAGACTTTGCGAGTTCGGTTGATAAAGTCTTGCTGCGAATTCGGTTGACAAAGACTTTGCGAGTTCGGTTGATAAAGTCTTACTGCGAATTCGGTTCTTGAAAGAATTGCTAATCCGGTGTCTTTGTACTCTCGTCCTTGTAGTCTTTGTCTTCTTGCATAAACAACCAAACTGACATTGTCCTTGTTGCTAAAAAAATAGATCTTGTTCCCTTAGTTTTTCAAACCTCGTAGTACCAAAAACAACCAAGAATAAGCTTGTAAAATAAGCTTTTAAGCTCTCAATAAGCTTTGAAGAAGCTGTTTTAAAGAGAAATAAGCCATTAAACCAGAAAATAAGCCATTAAACCAGAAAATAAGCTCGAGGACATAAGCAGACCAGAATAAGCTCAAATAAGCTTATAATAAGGCTCTAAATAAGCTAAAAAATGAAATGAAGGACCACATCAGTTTTATTAAGTTTTTGGAAACAAAGATACCAAAAAAAACTTAACAAAGAAAGGAATAACAAAACAGTTTTGCAACAGAACCAGTTAACTACATAAAAAAGTTTTTTCGTGGTTTTTTTCAGATAAGCCTACGAAAATAAGCCAAAATAAGCAAAAACAATAAGCTAAAACAGCCCACGAATACAACATACAATACAAAACACCCCCGGTTAGCTCTTGATACCAATTGACAAGGATCGAAACACCTTATTCAGAGGGGTCTTGGTTGATCAAAGAACAATAAGATAAGCATTATGTTTTGTAGTGAGAGAAAGTAGAGAGAGGGTGAGATGAACAAAAAGAAGGAATATTAGATTGAAAGAAAAATGAGAAAAATGAACATCCACCACCCCTCATGGAGAGCCATGAGGGGTATTTATACTAAAAGAAAATGCAAACTATTCCTAGTTTACATAAATGACCCATGCGTGACACGCAGTGTCCAAGACTAGTCCAATTCATGTGTATAGACGCCAGCTTCACTAAAAAGTGAGGCTAACAAAAACAATGGTTGTACCTACAAAGGATTCATGGCATGCAATCCCAAAGAGTATGATGGAAAGGGAGGTGAGATAACACTTACCCGATGGATGGAGAAGATGGAAAATGTAATTGACAATAGTGGGTGTGCTGAGAATCAAAAAGTGAAGTATGATGCGAGCTTGTTTGTGAATAAGGCTTTGACTTGGCGGAACACCCAAGTTCAAGCAAGAGGTCGCGAAGCTGCAATAGGTATGTCATGGACTGATTTTAAGGCATTGCATGTAGAGGAGTTTTGTCATAGCAATGAAATGGAGAAGTTAGAATCTGATTTTTAGAATCATAAGATAGTGGGAGCCAATCATGCCGGCTATACAGATCAGTTTCATGAATTGGCCAAGTTGGTTCCGCATCTAGTTACTCCTGAGTCATCACGCATCAAGAGGTACATAGATGGGTTAGCTCCTGAGATTCGGGGAATACTTCAAGCGACCCAACCAACCATAATCCAGAGTGCAATTCTTAGAGCTGGGATACTTACTGATGAGTCAGTTAGTTGTGGTACATTGACAAAGGGGAATGATAAAAAATAGGAGTAGAAGAGACAAGTAAGCAAGGGGGTTGGAGAAATGATGATAAGAGGGCGAAGGTGAGCAAGCGGTTTGTGGCAGCAACTCCTCATGGAAATAGGTATACTAGCCCTCATTTAAAATGTGCTAAGTGTTGGACTCATCATCCCGAGGGTGGACCTTGTCAAGTGTGCTACAATTGTCAGAAACTGGGTCACTTTGCAAGGAATTACCGTATGTTAATTAAGCAAGTGGCACCGATTAATGTTGTTAGAGGGAATTGTTGGGACTTAAAGAATTCAAGATGATTCTTAGAGTTACTACTGCTCAGGTATATATTAGTGTTGTCAAGCATAACTTAGTACCCGTATGTGAAACTAATGAAAATTAATGCTAAGTAAGTTGATAAGGAGTATAAAGAAACTGACTCTAGTTTACTACTGTTACATATTTAGTACTGTTAGTATAAAGTTACTGCTGCTAGTTGAAGTTAAGATTGCTCAGAGTTAAAGACTGAAATATATGCTAAGTAGTTAGTGCTGCTAGTAGTAAAGTTAAGACTGCTAGTACACAATTACTACTGTTAGTATATATTAGTACTACTAGTACTAATGTTACTACTGCTTATGTTTATTAGTACTGCTGGTACAAAAGTTAATGCTGCTAGATTACAACTGCTAGAAGAGTTACTACTGTCAGAAGGATAAAGATGAGTAAAGAGATAAGGATTGTTTTGAGAACAAGAATACTTACGAAGATAAGTAATTGAAGTTTATTTTTGAAAAAAGATACTAATAATGTATTTGTTAGACTCCTTGGTGTATAAAAGTGGAAGTCCTAGGGTATAAGAATTTCTAAGTATTAAAAAATAAGTCATGCATACTTTTAAGGATTGTAAACTTAACACTACAAAAAGTCAAAGAGTGTTCGTATTAATATATTGGAGCGTATTGTTTTGGTTATATTTCTGTGTGTTAAACATTTATTACTGTTATTCTTCTTAGTGATATAAACTAGATTCTGCATAGTTTATATCATACTCTCAAAGTTTCATTCTTAGTACCTTTGGATTTATCCAAGGATACTAAACCTTACATCAAGCTAAGAAGTTAAAGATCTATTCATTGGGATCAACAATTGGTATCAGAGCTTGTTGTGAAGCTTTGAATAAGAAGAAATCAACAACACATACTAGATCTAATTCTCAGTGATAAGATGGAGGCAAGAACTACTTCTACAAATCTGACTACAAAACTCCCTATCCTCAACCCAGGGGATTATGATCTCTGGTTGATGAGGATAGAACAATACTTTCTCATGACTGATTACTCCCTCTGGGAAGTAATTAAAAATGGTAACAAAGTGCTAAAGAGAACTGATATGTGTGAAAACACATATCCGTTTTATATCAAAAATAACCCATAAAAGACAAAATTATGCTTTAAATGCCGAGACGAAAGTCGCTACATAGGATGATCTCGCCTTTAAACTCGTTATTCTTAGGTGGAACGTGAAGCATAGTATTTTGCAAAAAGTTGATCCATGGTTGAAATTCAAAATAGCACACTAACTTAAGATAAGAAATACGGAAGTAAAAAAGTTCACAAGTTGCAAATATGAGTGTATTGTTAGCCCATTTTTACTGATAGATCTAAGCTATTATTTCGTTATTAAACTGGTTTGGAAAAGGTGAAAAAATCGGGACGATGAATTAATCCTTTTTGGGGGGTATTCTCTTATCTAAAAGCGATCTTGTTTCTATGATCCCTAACATTTTTGGCAATAACCGAAAGTCGAAAATAATGTCTCAGTTATAATATAAAAAAAAGATGAAAAAGTTTTAGAAAAATGGGAAAAAGGTGTGTTTTATAACTTGTGATTTCTTAACTCTCTCCACAAAAATCTTTGCTACTTTTCAAAGATTTAGTTTGGGGAAGTTTTGAGGTATTTAGTTATAGAGCATATAATATTGCGTGAGGACACGCAATCGCTTAGTTTAGGGAATTTTGATATGTGTGAAAACACATATCCATTTTATATCAAAAATAACCCATAAAAGACAAAATTATGCTTTAAATGCTTGAATATTGCTTGTTTTTTCTTTGTGATTGTGTAGGTACAGATATTGCAAAAATCTCAAGAAAATGGTCAAAACTGGATAATCACGGACACGGGAAAGGAAAAGAGAATACAAGAGCCGGGAGAATGCTATCAAAGGTCAACCAAAGTTAACTCATGGTCAACAGTGGTCAACCACAAAAAGACAAAACCCAAAATTCCCAAATCAGTCCCTCAAAGAAAACCAAATTGCAAAAATAGTCCCTAAACCCTAACGGTGTTAACTCTTTAATTTATAAAGAGTTAACACCCGTTAACCCTTATAACAACACTTATCCTGAGCCCAAGCCCAAACACCTGACCCAAATCCTTTTATAAGCCCCGAAGTTAAACAATTTTTACCCGGGTCGAAAAGAAAAGTTAAACTCCTTTTTTATATAAGTTTGAACGCGGGAAAAATTGTTACTACTATTCACCTTCTTCCCCATTTTACCTTGAACTCAAACCAAAGGGCAAATCAAAATTGGCAACGTAGAAAGACAATTCAAGTGATAAGGTACACCTTGGCAGAGTTTAACATCACCAAGCCCTCATTGGCTAAAACCCAAAAGGTCTGACATGCAAGATATGGAAAGAAGCACACGAAGACATGGAATTTTGCACTAAAATAAGTGCAAAAGAAGCACAAGTGCTCTGACACACGGAATGCCACGTTGGCAATCCGTGTGCTCACCAAGTTGATCCAATGGACAAGAATCAAGATCAAATGATTAGAAGAATGAAATGACAAGATTAAGGGAGAAAGGAGTATGATCCAAGTCCTAGAAGCTTCATTTGCAGGCTATAAATAGCCCCTCACATTCACACACACGATATCTAGTTTTTTAGCTTTTAAAATTTTTAGCTTAATTGTATTTTTAGCAATTAAAACTTTAGCTTAAGTAATTTTACTTTTCCAGCTTATTGTACTCTTAATTTCAACTATTGTAATCAGCTTTATTATTAATGAAAGCATCCTTAGTTTTTATATAAACTGTTTTACCTTAAAAGCTTTTATTACTCTCAAATGTTCTTATCTATTGTTACACAAGCTCCTATAAGCTCATACAAGCTCTTTGAGTCTCTAAGCTCAAATTGAGCTCAAATAAATCATCTAATCTACTTAAACAAATAAAATCAGCTAAATACCTTTGCTAAATGGATTTTGAGCTTTTGGATGATAAGCTTACAATGGAAGAGCTTATTGGACCTTTACTAGCTTATCATTGATAAGCTAGAGCTTGTAGACAGCTCATTTGAGCCTTTTATTGCCTTTGTTTAGCTAAGGTTTTGGTAAGTTCCTATTTCTATTTCTGTCTTAACTTTCTAGTTTATAATTTGCTTATTTTGCTTATAATCTTATTCTGACTTTGCTTAATTGTGCTTGTATCGCTGTCTAGTATGCTTATTGATCAGGTTTGATGTGTTTAGTTTATTAATAGATTGAAGTGTAGATCTTAGTTTTCTTCATTTTGTCTTAAAAATCTTAAAATCCAAAAAAATAATTAGCATAGTTAGTAGCTTATAGATTCTGGCTTATTTTCTTGTTGATTAATGCTAAATAAGATTGTTAAAAGTTGTTAGTCATCTGGTATTAAAACTTTACTCCATAAATTCTTATATTCATAGCTAAGAAAAATGGATTTTAAGTGGCAATCATGGGGAGTATGGGACAAGACAGTATTAACTATGACAAGTTAAGTACTGTTATGTGGCCCTTTGATCCTTTAGTTTTTCATTTGCATTTCCAAAACTAGATTATAAGTACAGGAATTGATAAGTTTTATTAGGAAAAATTAAGTATTTTATAAGTTTTTCTTATTGCCTAATAATTAATCTGGAATAATTCTGCCAATTCATTTTCAATTTAAAGCTCAGGTAGAATTTAGCTAATCTAGTTCTAATTATTTGAAGTAAACTAGGAGTTTTAAAAAGTGTAGGATCAAGTTCTAGATATTGCATTATGATAGGTTTATGAGACTTAGGACATTTACCATTGTGAACTGCATCAGATAATGAAAACAACAAAGAGTCCATTTTCTAGCTTAAATTTCAGATGGTAATTGTAGTTTTTAGGATTTGATTTTCATAGCACAAGTAGTCTAAGGGTCATTATCATTATGTAATTACTTACTCTTTCAAAATAAGCTCTTTTGATCATATGTTTTTAAGCTGCAATTGTGCTTTTTGTCTTTTCAAAACTCAAAACAAACTCATTAACTGCTGAGTATTTTGACTGTTTTCAAAGTGCTTTTTCATTAAGCTCTCATTATTCAAAACCGTTTTAAAAAGCATTTTCATTAAGCATTTGAGTCAAGCTTTCAAAATATATAAGCTTCATTTCTTGTAGAGCTTATTTTCTAGCTTAATATAAAGCTCAAAAGTAGCTTAAGGTCTGTTTGAATTTAAGTTTTCATAAGTGCTTATTGTGGTTTTCAGTTTATGGCTTGGTCTTTTGAACTTATTTCTTTCATTTCCAGCTTATTAGGGTAGGCTTAGGATTAAAATTAGCTTAAAGTCTTTTAGTGATAGCTTAATTTAGTTGTAGCCTTTAAGAAATTTTGAAAAAGCCAAAAAATATAAGTAGTAGTAATCTGTTTGCTTTGTTAAGCCATTTCTGGCTTATTTTCTTGTTTTCAATTAAGCTGTTTTCACAAAAGTCCTTTATTCCTAGCTTATTTTTCACTTTGTTTTTAAAATTTTCCAAAATAAAAAAAATATATAAAAAAAGTTGAGGGGGGGACTTGAACCCACGACCTCCTGCATACAAACCCACACACTTACCATTGTGCTTCAATAGCTCATCCGTGAGCTCTTCTTTCCATTTAATACTTAACCTCGTTTTTGGCCTTATAAGCCCAAGCCACTTCGTGGCTTATTAGTGGCTTTTTAGAGCTTATTTGATAAGCTGGGCTAGCCAGCTTATTTTTCTTAGGATACTTATAGCTCTTAGCATTTTTCCTGTTTTTCTTAGAATTTTTCATAATCATTTGTTATTTTTAATTAATTTTCGAAACTTAAAAATTTTAAAAAGCCATAAAAAATAGAAAAAGTTTTTAGAAAATTACAAAAACATCTTTCTTTTTGACAAACAAAACCGGTGCTCCCTAGGGTGAGGAACTGGGTCTTATAAATCCTTTGTCAGAAAGTTCTTGAAACTGAGTAGATAATGTAACATTTCTTAATTTTAGGTCATTTTACGACTCTATTATTCTTCACTATTTATTTTAGTCCGATACGCGTTTACTTTTAATTTGACTTTTAAGCTAAATCGCGTAGACTAGTGATTGCTAGTAAATCAACACACGTAAAACTAAAATATAAAATGATATGCAATTCCCAAACTACCCTTGAGGACAAAGGTAGTTAGAAAAATCACACGATAATATATATAATAATACGTATATTAACCGGGAAGTATGATTCCCGGGTCGTTATTCCCCAACGATTTATGAAATTGAGACCACGTTTGTCGTTCGGACAATGATTTGAATTTGTAACAAAGATTGATTTGATTATCTATTTCTATGAATTAAAAACATTTAAAATAAGCAAATGATAACAATTAAGCATGAAAACAAACAACGCGAAATTAAACTTTAACTAAAAACGCAAAACGGGAACCCTAAATGGCAGTTAAAAACCCTAAATTTCAAAAATTAAACCTAAAATGAATTTTTCTTTTTAAATAGACTCTAATTGACTAAAAAGTAAGTTTAAAGAAAACTAGAACAAAAACGGATTTGAAATGAGCTTAAAAACACGAAAAACGAGAATGGAAACGAATCTCGTTCTTTAAAAATCGAAATTTTGCAATTTTAACCCTACGGGAACAAAACTAATTTTCCTAGAAACTTTACGATAAAATAAAATTTTCTAAAAAAGAATTATATTTTTTTGATTATTTTTCTATTTTTTATGATTTTTTAATAAAAATAAATGTTTAAAAATACTAAACTAATTATAAAAATTCTAAACAAAATTATGGAAAATAGCTTGAACTAAAAGGGACCTAGGAAAAATAAGCTCGTGGTCACAGCTTAATGAATAAGCTACGAAATAAGCTTAAACAGCTTATAAAGCTTAAATGGGAAAACGAGTACTAATATTAAACTTTGTAATCCTATAACGAAAAAGACCCCAGGGCACGATGGTTAGAGGTGTGTGGTGTGTGTTGTTTATAAGGGTAGAGGATGTTGAGGTCGGGGGTTCGAGTCTTGCTCACCCCCGATTTCCATCTTCCCCTTTTTTTTTGAAAACTTATAAAAGCAAAGTTGTAAATAAGCTAGAAACTAACAACTTTTGTGAAAGAAACTTTTCTGAAAGCTTAAAAATAAGCTAAAAAAAGCTTTTTAAAACAGAAATTGCTTAACTACTTCTTTTTGGTTTTTTATAAAGTTTTAGAACTTAACAAGTAGAAATAAGCTAAGGCAAGGACAAAATAAGCTACTACTAACCTAAGACAAACCTAATAAGCAGGTTTAGAAAGAAATAAGCAAAAGAAAACAAAATAAGAACTGAAAATCCAAATAAGCTTTATTATGAAAACTACAAACCAAACAGTCCCTAGGCAGACTTTGAGCTTAAAATTAAGCTTATAAATGGATCCTTAGGCCAAGAAACTTATTACCTACTTAAAGCACAGCTAATAAGCTACTTAGAATTGCAAACCAAATTCATTTTGAAAAACAGATAAGCAAAGAAAAAGCACTATGAAAAAGCTACAGGCTACTCTTGATATTTTTGGATTTTTAGAAAATTTAAGAACCTAATAAGCTGAAATAAGCTGAAAACTAAGATCAATAAGCTACTAACTAGTTAAGTTTACACTAATAAGCTACTTATGAAAGAAATAAGCAAAAGGATATAAGCCATAAGCTGAAAAAGCCAAATAAGCACTTAAGCAATTCTGAGTTCAAAAAGAAAGATAAGCAACTTTGAGCTTAAATTCAAATAAGCAAATGGAACCTTATGATGAAATGACTTAGAAATCCTTAAAGCTTATACTAAAGACTATTTAAAACTGCTTTTTAAAATTAATTTGAAATTCAATAAGGCTAAGAAAAAGTTATCTGAAATAAGACATGCAGGCAGACTACTCTATTTTTTTTTGGTTTTTGAAAATTTATGAAAAAGGAAAAGGACAGTTTTGCAGACTAAATTTATATAAGCTAATAAACTTTTTAAACAAGAGAAACACTTAAACTATATAGTTTTACCTATAAACTACTTGTGCACAAAATTTCAAAAACTAAATCCTACTTTTACCTAATGAAAATTGATTTTGAAAAAGGAAATGTCAGCAATTTGAACTGCTGATGCAGTTTGCATTTTTTTTAAACCAAAACACAAAATCAACAATTGCAGGCCTAATGACTTGTTTTATAACCTTAAAACACAAGCAATTTGAGTACTACCAATAACTAGAAGAGACTTAAGCTAGATATGTTACTATGAAAGATTTAATGATCTCAGGATTAAAGTATTAACTAGAAAACATATGAAAACTTGATTAAAACTACAAGCTACTCTAAATCCTGCTTATATAAACCTATAAATGAGATTTGAAATGAATCTAAAGGATCAAATGACCAATGGCAATGTTAACTCTATTTAATACTGCCTTAAGCCAAACACCCCTTTAAAACACAAAATCCCATTTTAAGCTTATGATAATGAGTTTTAAAGCACAAGTATCAATTACCAGATGATAAACAGCTTATAAAAACCAAAATCAACATTTATAAATAAGCAAATAAGCCAGAAACAATAAGCTACTATTTATGCTATTTTACTTTTTTTGATTTTTAGAGATTTATAAAAGAACATGATTAATAAGCACAATGAGATAGATTTAAGCACAAATAAGATAGCAGGTAAGCAGAATAAGCAAATTATAAGCTAAAAATTAAGACATAAATGGAAATAGAAACTTACAATAAGCCTTAGCTTAACAAAGGCT
>BQNB010036443.1:2220-44088 GCA_026074375.1 Tanacetum coccineum | reverse complement strand
TGTATTACCTGGATCGAATATGGTTTCTTTGAAGGGTGATGTAAGAACCCTGATTATGGATGAGGCCCATAAGTTGAAGTACTCTATACACCTAGGAGCGGATAAGATGTATTATGACCTTAGAGATAGGTATTGGTGGCCGAGAATGAAGAAAGATATAGTGGTATATGTTAGTAGGTGTTTGACTTGTTTGAAGGTTAAGGCTGAACATCAGAGGCCGTCTGGCTTACTGCATCAACCTGAGATCCCCGAATGGAAATGGGAGGGGATAGCAATGGATTTTGTTATGAAGTTATCGAGGACTAGTAGTGGGCATGACACAATCTGGGTCATTATGGACCGATTGACTAAGTCTGCTCATTTTCTACCTATGTGTGAGGATTATAAGATGGATAGGCTGGTTAGACTCTATTTGAATGAGATTGTTGCTAGGCACGGTGTGCCGATCTTGATCATAATGGATCGTGATAGTCGATTTACATTAAGGTTTTGGCAGTCAATGCAAGAGGCATTAGGAGCCCGTTTAGACATGAGTACGGCTTATCATCCTCAGACAGACGGTCAGAGTGAGCGTACAATGTAGACTTTAGAAGACATGCTTAGGGCGTGCGTCCTAGACTTCGAGGGAAGTTGGGATGTTCATCTTTTATTAGTGGAGTTTTCGTATAACAATAGTTATCATTCTAGTGTGAGATGTGCGTCGTTTGAGGCTTTGTATGTAGAAAGTGTCGTTCCCCGATTATGTGGGCAGAGGTGGGAGAGGGTCAGTTGATAGGGCCTGAGTTAGTGCAAAAGACCACTGAGAATAACTCGCAGATTAAGGATAAACTTAAGGTTGCGTGTGATCATTAGAAAAGTTATGTCGATAAGAGGAGGAAGCCTCTAGAGTTCAGTGTAGGTGACTATGTCTTGCTCAAGGTATCACCTTGGAAAGGTTAGGTACGCTTTGGGAAGAAGAGGAAACTAGCACCCTAGATTTGTTGGATCTTTTGAGATCATTGAGAAGGTAGGTCTTGTAGCCTATAGACTTAGACTACCTGAGAAGTTAAATGGTGTTCATGACACATTCCATGTGTCGAACCTTAAGAAGTGTTTGGCTGACCCAACACTGCAAGTGCCCTTAGATGAGATCTAAGTTGATGCTAAGTTAAATTTTGTGGAAGAACTTGTAGAAATTTTAGAGAGGGAATTCAAGAAGCTTAAGCAGAGTAGAATAGCCAAATATGTAACGAACTCGAAAATCCAATTTATAACGAAGAAGATACGACATTGCAAGTTATACGATAATAAATGCTTTTATAAAAGAAATTTTATAAAAACTTATTTCTTTTCACTTCTGATAAATAAATATGGTTATTTTTCACAGAAAGTATACATTTTTAGGATTCCAAAACATTAAGAATCATAATTATTAGATCAATAACGAAGGAGTCATGATTTTTCATGTTTACGATAATAAATACTTTTATAAAAATAATTTTATAAAAACAAATTACTGTTCACAGCAGATACTTTTTGAGAATTATCATAATTAGATAGAACTTTTAATTACAAATACGTGCTCGAAAGAATCACTAAAATCGGAGCTAAAACGAATAAGATACGACATTTACGAGTTTACGATGATTAAGTTTATAAAAATATATTTTAAAAGTTCATGAATAGTAAAAAGTAATGTTCTTCAGAGGACCAAAAATATTAAAATGTAATATTTTAATATACGAAAACGTGGACGTAAAGAGATATTTATAAACGTTTTTACTTTATAAATATGATTTCAGAAATACAATTAGATGGTGATGTAGCTATATAGAATTATATATGGTCTTGGTTATTCAAAGTACTTAGTACTCATACGACCTATAATTAATTAGGTTGCATTCGGTCATTACCGTGACGCATTTTCTGTTATACTTGGATTATTCATATGACCTATACTTAATTAGGTTGCATTCGGACACCTGCGTGGCGCATTATCTGATATAGTTGTTATCTATTCACTCGAGGTGAGTTTATAGCCACACGTTTTACTTGTTTTACATATACTTTACAACTTTTGGGGTGAGAACATGCTTGTTACCAACTTCATTTACATGATGGGTTTGAATTTATTATATGTGCATTTACAATTCGTTTTACAAACTGGTCTACATACTCAATTACTTATTTTGGGACAAAATACATTGCTTTTTTCACTTTATTTTTGAAAACATGGACATTACTTTACTTTTACCCAAATGATTACGGATTAGCTTAAGCAGATTGAACTATGAATTACTTGGAGGGTAAGCATGAATGTTATAAAATAGATCTATTTGGGTGTGACAGCCCCGTTTAGGTGATTAGCTATCACCGGGCAAACGAACGTTATAGCATGTCGGAGCACAACATTTACACGAACACGAACACTTATGGTGCCTTGAATAAAGTGTCATATATATGAGTCTACGCAACAGTTTCATGAACTTAGAGTAATTGTAATCATTGATTTATACACACATGAATATTTACGTTGTCTTGAATAAAGTGGCAAAACATATTTTGAACAATGGTGGTCCAACTATACTTAACTTTTTGTGACTATTTGGGATTGAAATGGTCATGCATGCTTTACAACTCTTTGATTTCCAACATTCATACATACATTTTGGCGAACATACAAGGATTGAAATGGTCATGCATACTTTACACAACTTTGGTTTAACATTTATACTTACAAAAACCTATGAACTCACCAACTTTATGTTGACACTTTTTAAGCATGTTTTTCTCAGGTGAACAAGCTACTTGACATACTTGATGTGCATTGGAGTCTAAACAATACAAGATTACTTTTTAAACGACTCATTTAGAGGTCGTTCTCTCATGGCTTGTGCAATGTTATTATGAAGTAACGCTCCCGGAAACATATTCCGCTGCGACCCATTTTTAGGGGTGTTACAGATTGGTAATCAGAGCCAAGGTTATAGAGAAATAGGTTGCATTTTACCTAGACTATAATCGTTTTACAAACATTGCATCATACAAAAGGATTTTAACAGGACATACATACACTGTTTGTTGCATTAGTTGGTCATACTAGATGCTTACATGATTCATATACGTGTTCATAGTATAGTACGTATATTACTATGAGGGTCTTATATATATATATATATACATAGATGTGTTTACATTCTTTCACACATACTCTACAATTATTTATATAAGGGTTATCTATATAAATACTAGAACATTTTTCAAGACATTACGAATAACATGATGGTCCAAAAACTCTTACACAACCTTAACATATCATCTCGTAACATTCCACCTTCGGAACACGACTTAGATAACTAAACTAATCTTATTTTTTTACCCCTCTAATTTTGAAGAACAATGACAACTGCGAATCAAGGGGTGATCATTGAGGAAATTAAACAGATTGTAGCTCAGCGAGTGGCTAATGCTATCAAGGCTATTGCTATCTATGAGTCAATAAACCAGACCAAACAGCGGGAAAACAAAGTTGCAGGGAATGCTAGTAACAAAAGTAAGTGGGAAGGTGACCACAATGGAAACTTTAGCCAACAACAAAACAAAGAACATAAGGTGTTTAGAGCACACACTGTTAGGCTAAGCAACAAGGAAGACTATGCTAGAAATCTACCATGGTGTAACAGGTGCAATTTTTACCATATTGGCCAGTGTGCAGAAAAATGTGGCAATTGCAAACTGAGGGGTCACCAAGCAAGAGATTGTAGGATCCCAGTCTCAAGAGCGAAACAAAGGTCCGTAGTGTCAAGAAAGAAAGCTAAAGTTACCTGTTATGGGTGTGGAGGTCTGGGACACTACAAGAGTAATTGTCTGATAATGAAGTTTTAGAACCGTGTGAACATGTACTGGAAAGGAAAAGCTCATGGAGATGTAAATGAGTTACCAAGCGTGGTAACGAAATTATCAAAAGACATAAATAAAAATAACAAATAGATTTATTGTCACAACATCCGTTTATTATTTAGGAAATAAGATTACATAAGAACAAAAAGGGAATACAAATTTTATTACAACCCTCCCCTAAAAATAATATCTATTCCTTCCAAAATAGATCCACGCCAATAGCAAGGATGATGATGGGCGCGAGAATCGCTAGAATAAAAGCCAGATACTGAAATTCTTCTTCGTATGGGACATAGGCAAGATAAATGTCGAGTGCTATCGCGCTCACCATCACCAAGAGTGTGATGATATGCAACATTTTGAGAGGTTTGGATAATAGAAATGTAAGTGAAAGATTAAGTGTTGTATGGAGAAATGGAGGATAAAAATTTGGTATTTAAAGGGAGGAAGTAACCGTTAGGGTTACTGTTCATAGCCGTTAGGACACTGTTCACAACCGTTGGGTTACTGTTCACCTATAAAAAACGATTTCTTACACACACCTCTTCATTAACACCATTCTAGAAGGCAACTCAAACTAAATTTCAGGACGAAATTCTTTTAACACGGAGAGACTGTAACAACTCACATTTTTACATCTTTTTACATCAATGAACATTCAATTATTTATTTTAAACTTTACGCGTTTACTTTTAATTTCAACAATTTAGTTAAATCACGTAAACTAAAAACTAACATTCAACGTAAACGGGCACCAAACAAATAAAGTTTACGTCAAGCAAACATTATATTATTTTTATGAAAGAAATAATCAACTTTTTGTATTTTATTTTTATTGGTTACGTAAAACGTTTATGTTTCGCGATAAAATACATTTAGGTATCCACGGAACCACCAAAACTTTTTTACGCTTCAACAAATACCCATTATTATACCCAATACCTAAAGTTTTATAAAACTTCACCCATGTTATTCGCTTAGGCCGAATAATACATAAAAGAAACAAGTTAGAACTTACACTTTACAAGTATTCACTTTATACTTAACCTATACAATTTTAATACTTCAAGTTATATAAGATATTTATCAATAAAAGATCAAAGACTTCCTAGCTCTTATCCCTCCCTATTTTTTGGTGGAAAAGTGATCCTAAGGGGACAATAAGCACACAAATGACCAACTTGAACTTGTACATCAAGATTTTATTAAACCTAAGAGTACATGACTAGTTAACTTGACTAAATATCTTCTATGTTTTCCTCATCTTGTCTAGAGCTCCCTAATAGTGTATAATGCATCTAGTCTTGATTTCAACCAAGTCTTTGGTGTATATAAGAGAGCTAACTAGTAAGAAAAATATACAACACATAATTCCTTAGTAGAAAACTCACAAAATCTCTCTTGTATCCTCTCCCTAGGCCACGGCTTGAAGCAAACACATATATACAATCCATAAAATTTTATTTACCACATATAAAAGTATTCCTATATCATATCTAAGGTACACCAAAAAGGTTTGAAGGCTTGGTTTAGTGTTTACAAGGGTTAAACGAGAAAGGTTAAGATTAGGGTTTTCTTTGGAATTAGGGTTTCTTTGTCTTAGAATCTTGGGTTTAATATCTAAACTAGGGTTTAGATCTTGTTGTTCATCATTCAACATCATATTAAGGTCATCTAAAAACCTTAATCTCTTTACATTCATGATTTTATGTGTATATAATGTTTATATAGTGAATCACCATCTAGGAAACTTATTAACTTGTAAAATAGATTTTTACACTTGGTTATGATTTGGTATACTTTTACTTATGGTATATGGATGTTAATATAATGTTGGAATAGAAGTATAAGTATTGTACAAGTGTTGGTTTATGTATAAAGTGTATATATAAACTAGTTGTTTTAAAGGGTTACTTATTGAAGATTATGAACAAATAAGTATGTAGACTTGTTGATATTGTGATACTTGGACAAATGATGGACTAAAGACTTAAATTATATGGTATTTGTGGTATAAGTCATGGTAGAGGACTTGTAACAAAGTTACTAAACTAAAAACATATAAAAACAAGTTTTATACATATTTTCACCTAAAAACCCAAACCTACTATTTTAACTTCGAAAATAAAGTATTTGTTTTATATTTTTATAGAATACTACATCTTGTGAGGATTCCAAATATGTAACGAACTCGAAAATCCGATTTATAACGAAGAAGATACGCCATTTGCAAATTATACGATAATAAATGCTTTTATAAAAGAAATTATATAAAAACTTATTTCTTTTCAATTCTGATAAATAAATACGGTTATTTTTCACAGAAATTATACATTTTTATGATTCCAAAACATTAAGAATCATAATTATTAGATCAATAACGAAGAAGTTATGATTTTTCATGTTTACGATAGTAAATACTTTTATAAAAATAATTGTATAAAAACAAATTACTGTTCATAGTAGATACTTTTTGAGAATTATCGTATTTAGATAGAACTTTTAATTATGAATCCATGCTTGAAAGAATCACTAAAATCGAGGTTAAAACGAATAAGATATGACATTTACGAGTTTACGCTAATTAAATTTATAAAAATAAATTTATAAAAGTGTATGAACAGTAAAAAAAGTATTGTTCACCAGGGGACTAAAAATATGAAAATATAATATTTTGATACATCTCTTTAACATAAAAGCATGGACATAAAGAACATACAAAACGGACCTAAAACGAGAAAGTTACGCCATTTTTACTAAAGTGATGTTTATAAACGTTTTTACTTTATAAATGTTATTTCACAAACACAACTAGATGGTGATGTAGCTATATAGAATTATATACGGTATTAGTTATTCAAAGTACTTAGTACTCATACTACCTATACTTAATTAGGTTGCATTCGGACACCTACGTGGCGCATTATCTGATATACTTGTTATCTATTCACTCGAGGCGAGTTTATAGCCCCACGTTTTACTTGTTTTGCATATACTTTACAACTTTTGGGGTGAGAACATGCTTGTTACCAACTTCATTTACATGATGGGTTTGAATTTATTACATGTGCATTTACAATTTTTTTTACAAACTGGTCTACATACTCAATTACTTATTTTGGGACGAAATACATTGCTTGTTTCACTTTATTTTTTAAAACAAGGACATTACTTTACTTTTACCCAAATGATTACAGATTAGCTTAAGTAGATTGAACTGTGAATTACTTGGAGGGTAAGCGTAAATGTTATAAAATAGATCTTTTCGGGTGTGACAGCCTCGTTCGGGTGATTAGCTATCACTGGGTAAATGAACTTTATAGCATGTCGGAGCACAACATTTACACGAACAAGAACACTTACGGTGCCTTGAATTAAGTGGCATATATATGAGTCTACGCAGCATTTTCATGAACTTAGAGTAATCGTAATTATTGATTATACACACATGAATATTTATGTTTCCTTGAATAAAGTGGCAATACATATTTTGAACAATGGTGGTCCAACTATACTTAACTTTTTGTGATTATTTGGGATTGAAATGGTCATTCATACTTTATAACTCTTTGATTTCCAACATTCATACATACATTTTGGCGAACATACAAGGATTGAAATGGTCATGCATACTTTACACAACTTTGGTTCAACATTTATACTTACAGAAACCTATGAACTCACCAACTTTATGTTGATACTTTTTAAGCATGTTTTTCTCAGGTGAACAAGCTACTTGACATACTTGATGTGCATTGGAGTCTAAACAATACAAGATTACTATTTAAATGACACGTTTAGAGGTCATTTTCTCATGTCTTGTGCAATGGTATTTTGAAGTAACGCCCCCGGAAACATATTCCGCTGCGACCCATTTTTAGGGGTGTTACATTTCCTTCATTATCAGACATATCTGATGAATCAGGAATGACGTTACTATCATCTATTTCCACCACATATGTGTAAATAATAGATTCGGGTTGCTTAGAATGTTGTCTTTCAATGGCAAATACATTATAGTCATTGTCTGATTGTACATTTTCTAATGGCTCAACATCATAGGTAGGTCTGGAATCTGTAGTTAAGACCTCCTAAATCTTTGCCATGTACATGTAATGTGCTTCCAGTTCTTCTTCATCTGGCTCCTTATTTGTGTCCTAAAGCCATTCATCCTTCTCTACACTTAACAACACCCCTCTTGCCTCTTGCTTGCATAACATCATCTTCTCCTTACAATACTCATAATCCTTCACCCGCTTTGGTTTTTTGCACTCCTTAGCAAAATGTCCAAAGCCCTTGCAGTTAAGACATTGTATCCCAGACTGCTGAACTACCTGATTTTCTACAGTTTCCCTGTTCACAGCAACTGTCACTGTCATTTTATTCCCAAACTGCATAGTATTTCTTTCATTCCCAGTTCTTGGAGAAGTATCCACATTCTTGTTCCTGGTTTTTAATGTGGTTTTGAGGTTGTTGTTAGTAGGTTTGTAGACGTTTATGAAGTTCTTTGAAATGAGTGCCAAACTTTTCTGTATCTGTTTATCCCTCTAAGCCTGTTCTTCATCACTGTCTTCTTCAGATGCTGACTCGGATGGAGGGTGTAACTGGTTTGACAATATTTTTGCCTTTGTTCCTGGTAGTAGCATGTGTGCTCGTGGATGGTATTTGTCTTGATGATGGTACATTGGTTTTCTAAGGTTTTGGTGGTTGATGATAAGTATCTGGTGAGTAAGTGTTTGGATAATGTTGAGCAGCAGCAACAAGTGCGAGTGGATTAGTATTCCTGCCAATCTTTTCAGCACGGATTTAATTTACTTCATTGTGATGTTGCTTTAGAATGTCAAAGAGTGTATGGTAGGAGACAGTGTCCAAGTCTTTGTGTTTCTTGACGATTGTCACAAATCTTGACCATTCTGGTTGAAGTTGTTGTAGAAATTGAACATTCACCTTCATGGTGTCAACCTTCAATTTTTCCTTACCATTTCATTCATCATCCTGTAAAACCTTGTGTAGTATGACTCGATTGATTCCCCGTCCCTTGAAGTGAACTTATCAAATTTCCAAAACAACTTTGTCTTAACATCTTGTTTATTGATAGTCTCTCCTTGTTGTAAGTGTTCAATAGCAAGCCACATTTCCCTAGTAGTAGAACATGCATCCACTATTGAATATATGTCATCACTAATTCCATTAAGTATCATATGAATTGCTTTAGCTTCAGCATCAATTAGTTTTTTGTTCTCTGGACTAGTATTGGCATATGTTTCTTCTTGAACCACATGTGGTTGTCCTGGTTCATCACCTACTGCTAGAACTGCTTCAGTAACAAGTTCAGTTAGGATGTAAGGACCCTTTTAATGAATTGTCTAAGTTGATTTTTGTTAGGTTTCATGTCAAAGTATCTCATGAACTAAGAACTCCATTATGCGTAATGACCTGGTGCAAGCATTAGTGGACATTCTCTGGAACCAGCTGCCATGATGTCATTGTGCATTTGACTGTTGTTTGATGGAATAGACATCATGAATGATTTAAGTGATATTTGTGAATTGATGAATTGATCTTAAGTAGATAAGTTTTGTGTTGTGGTGTGTTGTTGTTTGAAATCTTTGAGAAAGGTACTAACTTTGTGAGTTATTTGTCATTTAAGGATGAAAGTTGTAAACTTTATCAATTGTTTGAGTGTTTTGGTTGAAAAGGACTAACGGTGAAATAATTCTTTAACGAGAAAGGTTGAAACTTAAAAGAATATAACACTCGTTATGCTTTTTAATGAACCAAGAACGAAGTTTGTAAATACTTTCACGTGAAGAGGATTAATTATGAAATAATGTTGGAGGTTCACTTGTTTGACCTGGTTCGGTGAACTGATTTGGTTCGGTGACATGCCTGGTTCGATGACCTGCTTATATATAAGAAATAATGTCTCTGGAGGGATTCGAACATAGGTCTGTAGGAACAGAATGTAAAGTACAACCAAACACCAACTGAGTTAGACACTCTTCGGTGTTGTATTTCTCTTTCGGTTATATTTGACACCTGGTTCGCTGTTATATTTTTCTTCTCATTTGGTGACAACCGATATGTCATTCGATAGGAATTATTTTTGTCATTCGGTGGTTTTTACAAAAGACATACGGTGGAATTGTTTTTTAAAAGCTAGTCATTTGGTGATTTTTGATCGAAACACAAGGTTCGCTTGGTTTGTTTTTGTCAAGGTTCTCTCGATTATCAAACAAATAAAGTTCGCTTATTTTTTGATTTAAAAGTGGTTCGCATGTTTTTTAGTACTCTCGTGCAACAAAACAAAGATCACTAGTTTGTATAACCGATATGGTTCGCACAATTTCTTCACTAAGGTGGTTCGCACCTTTTTTTTACCAACCATACGACACTAAAAATCACTTAAAACACATAAAGTTTCAAACTTTTGAATCAAGAAATCTTTTTAACACATTAATAAACAAGAAAGTATCAAATTTTTTCTTAAAAACAAAGATTAAAAAGATGATTTTTGAGTGTTTTTTTTCAAAAGTAGGCGAACCAAACACCCCTTTTAGTCGAACCAAAAAAACTTTAAACAACAAAAACACAAATCAAATCCACCCGAGGCGATTGATACCACATGTTGTCCTATTTCTATGTCATCTTCACATAATATCACTAACACTTTGGTAGAAATATATAGAGAGAAAATAGAGAGGAAACTAGAGAGAGAAAGAGATAGAATGAAGGATGTATTTCACTATGAGAAAATGAAAACACAAACAACCAACCCCCTCTCATAGAATGAGTGCGGTATTTATAGGAAAACAAACCCTAGAAGGGTGTTGCCTTGTTTACTTACACGCCATGGGTCAGGCTTAGGATGAAATGGTCTTTAGCCCGTAACACACGCAATATTAGCTTAACTAATAAGCCTGATACCCGTTCTAGCCTATCACAATATTACAAAGTTCCTTAAATAATAATGATGATCGAGACTTTATTTAATGACCGAGACTTTATTGTTCGACTCATTATTTTAAGGCTATCTCTTTTTCTATATCTATGTGTGTGTGTATGTGTGTAACACCCCGCTAAAGTGGAAACACAAAGTAAAACAGCTCAAGGCACAAGCATATGATAATAGCACAACACCATGATTTAATTTAAAAGAAAAGGGTACGATTGTACAACAATTCTCTTAGCCGAGCATCGGCAATTAAACACTAATTTAAGTTTCATAAATCATAGTCTTAAAAACGTAAATTTTAAAAGAGTTGACATGATGATACTCTATGATACTATGCCATCACAAGAATATTTCTCACGACCACCTAAAATGCATAAGAAAACAGGTCACTGTCAAAATATTTGGTGAGTACACGGGTTTTATGTAAATGATGCAAAAACCCATTTATAGATAAGTCATCATGGCAAGAGTCATATGAATCTATCCTAATACAAGTCCCGCCCATACAAGACTTGTATCGTATAAATTCACACACAATCCCATGATACAAAAATATGTCTAAATATGGTAAGTTCAAAAGTCAAAGCCACTTGGTTAATAGTAAAGCCGTGCAATGAATATAGTGCCATGCACAAAAGCCCCTATATAAATATTATGCAATTCCGGTAAACCAGGGAACGAGGGGTTGGCCGACCTCTATTAGCGCTATCCATAATATTTACTCCAGTAGACAGCGGAGCACATGAACGATACGTATAGATTGGGCATGAATGGTACCCAATGGGGGACTAACAATATGAGGGGGTACGAACGGTACAATCTATAGGATACGAACGGTATCCTACACATCCAACACTAAATATCTATGCACACAACGTATTCATATAGAGTACGTGTAGTCTAAAAAGTCCATGTGTATTAAGATGCTTCACAAGTTTAAAATTTTAACCAAGCATTACATATTAAAAATAATACGTGAAGTCTAAAAGTTGCAAATCAAATGTATATTATAAATCATACGCAAAATCTTAAAATGACAATTATGAGATTTAAAATCAATTCGTAACATGAAATATGTCACACTCCGTAAATTTCAGGTCATTATTTTTAACTTTTACGTGCAATATTTTAACTTTTATAAGTTACGTGTTAAATTAACATAAAACCGGGAAGTTGTCCCGCGTATAACTGAAAAACATTATCGGATGCATTCCGACTTCGGACTAAGTTTAGTCTACTCGTTATGTGCATGATTTATCCATTCTATAGTGTTATGTAGTTTACGTATACTGTTAGTGCAATGATTACGGTATTTAATCTACACATTCTCGTTTGTTTTGATAATGACAAAATTGTGACTTGTAATACATATCGTTAAATGTACAAGTTACTCGTAATCATATTTCGTCTCAACATCCATCAACATCTATCGACGTCTCTTATCCTCGTATGTTACAACAAAGGTTCGTACATGTTTGTTATGTTGCATTATGATCAAAACCTTATTTCACATTTTGCATTTTATACAAACGCATCACTTTTATATTTACACTAAAGTTTACGCCTAAATATATTTTACAAGTAAACTTTATTTTGACAAGCATTCAACTAAACCTTTTATCTTTACAAAGTTTATTTTCTTTTAAATAAAAAGTAATTTACATCAGGCCTTACATCATCTATATCTTGCAAAATCTCTTAAAGATTACAAAATATTTTTTTTATTTGGATGAACAGTAGCCGGTTCTATAGGAGCGTCGCCGGTTCCATTGGATTTACAAGCCGGTTCCATTGCTACAGTGTCGCCGGTTCTGTTCAGCTTTTCCTATAAATAAAGGACCCTTTTCAATCCGTTTTTCACCACTTTTAACACACTTTTTCCACCATTTTTCACACATCTAGATCTGTAGGAATGCATCCATAAAACCCCATGATCATAATGCATCTAACTCTCATTTTTGTTGTAAGCATACACCCAAAATGATTCACCAAATCAAGCATCGAGATCTTTCCAGCTACATCCACCAAAGAAAGAGTTCTTGTCATTTCAATCCAACACAAAGCACATACATATGAAGATCTACAAGATTAGAGATATCATCACAATCACCTATTTGTAGGCTTACCATTAATGTAAGTTCATTTAGATCACCATTCACTCATTTGCATTTATTAATTAAACACCATGTAATATGTAGAGGTTATGTAGGTTATTTCTTGCGGGTTAGAATATGGGTTTTATTGTTGTGTTGAAAGGGATGTTAGGTTGGTTCTACCTTGATATAGAAACTCGGTATTTTGACTTTATGTACAATAAAGCGGTAAGGACGATGGGTAGGATCTCACCCGAGTGTGTATGAATCGGTATAGCTTTTGTACCGAAAAAAGTCCGTATTGTAAGCGACGTTGTGTAAGGTTTTACTCGTCCGATATAGAAGCGCTGTTTATTCATAGAGAAGTAACTCGATCGATGTTGCGGAGTATCTCGGCGGGAGAGGGAGCTCCGGACACAAACCCACTATAAATCATCATGTTTGGTTTGCTTTCTTGTTTACATATTGTTATCTCTTTACTTTATAATTATGTTTGTGTTATTGCTTGATGTTTATGCTTGTGTTATGTGAACTTGTTTATTCTATGCTTTCCATTATTTATATAGTCATTGACTATATTTGGTACTATTCATATTAAGTCATGATTGATCGGGTATTTGATACAAAATGTTTTAAGATTTTAATCAAAAAGGTATTCACCCCCTTTACGTTTTCCACAGCTGGGCCAAGGTCGGAGATGTTCAGTTCACCAGTCCAAAAATTATTCACGAGACAACTGAAAAGATCATTCAAATCAAAAGAAGAATTCAAGCCGCTCGTGATCGTCAAAAGAGTTACGTCGATGTGAGGCGTAAGCCTTTAGAATTTCAAGTTGGTGACAAGGTCATGTTGAAGGTATCACCTTGGAAAGGAGTTATCTGTTTTGCCAAACTGAGGAAGTTAAACTCGAGGTATATTGGACCTTTCAAAGTGTTGGTAAATGTGGGAACTGTTGCATACAGACTCGAACTTCCTCAACAATTAAGCAGGGTTCATAACATGTTTTACATATCCAATTTAAAGAAGTGTTTATCTAACGACCTGTTGGCAATTCCGTTGGATGAAATACATATTGTTGATAAGCTTCACTTCATTGAAGAACCAATAGAGATCATGGATCGTGAAGTCAAGCGGTAGAAGCAAAGCTGTATCCCCATTACCAAACTTTGATGGAACTCTAGGAGAGGTCCTGAGTTCACATGGGAACGTGAATATCAATTTCGAAAGAACTATCTGTATCTCTTCACAAAAACCGCACCCTCGACAAGTTTTACGTCTTGAGCCTTGCGGACAAGGCTCCTTTAATGAGGGAAGACTGTAACAATCTGTTATTTCAGGTCATTTTACGACTTCATACTTTCCATTATTTATTTTTAGGGTTTTACGCATTTAAATTTAATTTTCATCGTTTAGTAAAATCGCGTAAACTAAAAATCAACATTTAACGTAAACCATCATCAAACAAATAAAAGTTTACGTCAAGCAAGGTTATATAATTGTTACGAAGATAATTTATAACTTTTCACTTTTTATTTCTATTGGTTACGTAAAACGTTTATGTTTCGCAATAAAATACATTTATGCATGCATGGAATCACCAATACCCAATACACAAAATTTATATCATTTCTATCCTAAAATAAGTCTTGGCCGTCCCCTTTTATAAACACATAACAAATAAATCATAATCCTCCACTAAGGTCGCTTCAAGTAATCACCATCTTCTTATAAACCACCATGTAAACACCAAGACCTTTTACCCATAGGATAACCAAGCTCATTTGTCCTCCCCTTCATTTTTGACCGTGGCCTCCTCTTAGGGAGGATGAGAGCACTTGTACTCTTACACTAAACCACTTCCAAGTCCATTTTTTTGCTAGGAGGTTTATGTAACTCTTTTACTATAAAAGGAGGTTCATAGTAATACTTTTCACACACTTAACAAACTAGCTAAATAACCAAACTTTTCTTTCTTGTTTCTTGCTTAAAACCTACGGCTCAAAACTAGTAACAAGAAAGGTTCATAATTTTTATTTTAGAAACAATACAAGCATACAAGGTTTCTTAGGTTTGATATCTAAGTTATATCAAGGGTATTTCAAGGCTAAAGTATCATTTAATCAAGGGTTTGTACAAGGAAGAAAACTAGGGTTTTCAAGGAAAACTAGGGTTTTGATAAAAAGATTTTGTGTTGAAGATCTAGGTTTGATTGTGTTCATCTTCTTCTTTCATTCACATAAGGTCTAACATAAACCCTACAATTTCATAATCATTTTATTTTCATACATATATATTTGTTATATTGTTTAATCACCATCTAGTATTTATTTTATAAAGTTTATAAAATAAAAAAAGTTTATACATAATCAAGGAAATACATATTCGTGGTAAGTATGTGTTTAAAATACGCTAAGATGCAAGAACATATTTTATTTGACATATTACAAGTATTAGTTGATTTATATAATTAATTGTTACAATTTATTTATATAGTTTATAAGTAAATAATTGTTGTGGACATTTTATTTGGACATATGAGACATAAATTCTTAGACATAATTTCTTGGACATAAATTAGAGGACTTAAAATATACTAACGATGTTGTATTAGTGATTTTAAGGGGACTTGTAATAATTAAATTATGATAAAGTTTATAAAAACAATTTTTATAAAAGTTAAATACAAACAATTTGTATATTCTATAAAAACACAAATATGTATAAAATATATAAGCTTAAGATTCAAATAGTACATTTCAATACGATTCTGAATATATAAGATACTTGAAAAACAGAGTTATAATGAAGAAGATATGATTTTTACAAGATTAAATATATAAAAAATATTTTTATATATAACAGTTTCATTTTACTGTTACTGTACATATTTTATAAAAATCTAAGAATTTGAAATTTTGATAGATTATCTCAATACGTTACGTGGTATAAAGACGCGAAGAAAGAAACAACAGAGTTAAAAATAAAAAAAAATGTGTGTGCTGGTAAAGTTTTTATATAAAATATTTTATACATGACTAGATTCATTTTTATTTACTCACTATCCCCATCTACAGTTTATTTTTAGCCACAATGGGTTGAGTAAACAACTCCGCCCCGAGATGGGGAAACAATATTTGAGGTGAAAATTGAACATCAACCGGGATTATTTGAGGCTTTGGGTTTGGCATGACTGGTATATGTGGCAACGGTATTGTAAGATCCAACAAACACCGTTGGGTTTATTTCTGTTGGTTGCACAAAACTAGTTTTTACTATTAACCCGTACTATCAAAGTTTATTCGGGCAGGGTAAGAGTGAAAAAGTGTACAGATATTTAACCTATCGAACCAAAATTATACAAAGGCTAGTTAACTTTTATAAATAATTTTCTACACTTTTATAAAAATACATAAAGCTGTTAGAAATATAAAATAAGGTTTACGAGTGTTTTCGGGTCCGTTTGGGCTATAAAAACTATATAAAATAATATAGTATTACTTATATAAAAATTATACATGTTTTTAACTTTTCAAAATAAAATGAGATTATCGACTAATGTGAACTCAAGAGATATACACAAGTGTATATGATAGCGATGCAATAAGTAAATAAGTAATCTACAAAATATGAACAACTAAAGATAAGAAAGATCAAACCGATGACACAATGATTTATAGTGGTTCTGCTACGAAGCTCCTCTTCGCCTTACTCCACTCCCTAAGTACCCAACTTGAGAGTTATCTTCACTATGTCAACAAGCTCCCTTTAGGCGGAGAAAACCGTACACGTCGTTTACACTTTTTTCGGTACTAAGCTAAATACCGAGTTCTACTTCGAGATAGAACCAATCTAACACACTATGTATTTTGTGTCCTAAATACTAACCTATCATACACATATGATATACACAACACACAACACAAGATATATAAGATGAATGATTATCACAAACGTGATGACACAACTAAACTATTAACACTTGAAGCTTGACGTCTTTATAAGTGTTATTCACTAAAGAGTGGAATGAGTTTATCACTTGTAATGGATTATGTAACAAGTATAATGATCAAAGAATATGCAAAAGATAAAATATGTATAAGAAAAATATTTGTCAAGAGTTGTTTGAAATGAAGGAGTGAGTTTGGTATTTATAGGCAACTATTTGAATTTCAAATCATGTCCCAGGGGAACAAGACGTGCGACCCACGGATCCACCATCCCCTGGATCCGTGCAGTGCATTTGGTGGATCCGTAGGAGGAGCTGGGACAAAAATTGTCATTTAGTGATTAACCACAAATCTATACAAAATATTATTTTGTACTTATTAAAACTAGTTTAATAGATTCTTCTAGAAGAAAATATTTCTTAACATGAATAAGGAAAGATTTTCTAGATTTGGAAAGATTTGGAAAGATTGTTTCCACTTATAGTTAATCCTATTTTGTCTTATATGATTAATATAACTAGCTTATAATTAATCATGTGTTAAGTTAAATCATTTGATTAGAAAACATTTATGCAAATGATAATATTTTTCTTTGATCATTAACTATGTTTAATAATGTCATATTCATACCTTAAGTGATTAGTCGTCGTCAAGTAAACTTTCGACTAAATAACTTGTTTACGTAAACTTTTACGTAGTATGACATTATATTTGTTATTATCAAAACATGAAGATCATTAAATATAAATATCGTTTTTGCGCGAATATTTGTATTAACAATCTCCCCCTTTTTGATGATGACAAAATATAAACTCATGCTTATTTAAAAGTTACTAAATAAGTATTTAGTAGATGAGTTTACATATCTTCTCCCCCTTTTTGTCGAAGCAAAAAGTGTTGTAGAAGGAGGGGAGTCTTGCAAGTCTTGTTTTGACGAATGCTAAGTGACTTGGTTACGAATGCAAAGTAAAAAATAAAGACAAAATTGCAAGTGCTCCCCCTTGGTGTATACTCCCCCTTGCTTGGGGCACCAAGGAATCGAGCTATGGATACGTGCTACAAAACAAAGTTAGTAGACAAGCAAATATATATATATATGACAACCACATATGCACACATATACATTTAAGGAATAAACATCCATCATCAACACAACAAAAAAATAATGTTAAATCCATTATAAGGGATAAAACATAAAATTTGGCATTAAAGCCTATAAGACAAGAAACTTAAACTAGAAAGAAAACAACTAAAAATCCTAAATCTTAGGATAAATATCATTTCCCATATAATCCGAGGGGTAAGGTAAGATTTACATGCAGCTAATGCGGGAAGTAAGGTGGGTTTGATGAAGAGCCGAGGTGGTGTCAAATGTATGAGAACATATAGTTAACACGGTTTCGGAGCATTTAGATTTCATTCCTTGTAGTGCTACAACATTGGCAAAACATGTTGTGGAGGTGAGGCATGTCATTTGGATGAACAAAATCCAAGATGTTTGGAGGATTGGGAAAATCTTGATTTCTAAGATTTGGTGGTGGATGGTGAATGTTTTTAAGTTGAGGTGCATTGTTGTGGAGGTGAGGTGTATTGTTGTTAATGTTAACAAACAATGGTTGGGTTGATGGTAGTGGTTTATGTCCGGGTGGCGGATTTGGAAATCCGGGAGGTGGTTGTGAGACACGTAGTGGTGGAGATGGATTAGATGAACCCTGTGGCCAATTGTCCATCGTTGACACATAAGGGTTACTTGGTGACATTTGTAGTGGAGAAAGTTCTTGAGGTTCTTGTTTTATCTAAATGACAAAACGAAGTTTAGGTGGGGGTGCAACGTGAGTTGGTGTCGGAGATTCACTTGGTGATGATGATGAGGTGTAGTGTGTACTCTTGCTAGAAATGGATTTTGATGGAGCTTGTGGTGGTGAGAGGGATTTATTTCTAGGAGGTGATGAAGGAGTTCTCTCATTTGGTTGTTCCTCACTTGAGGATGTGAGATTGATTTAGGTTAGATACTTGACACTCATTCTTGCGGTTTTTCTTTTGAAGTTTGGTGAATTTATTTTGGATGAACTAGTCATGGTGATGAACTAGTAAGGTTGTATATGTGGAATGTGAAGAAAATGGTGTTTGAGGGTGATGATGTCACACCCCGCCAAGGCGGAAACACGAGGCGTAACATCATGGATATCATCACAACACAATGGTGTCAACAATAGAGAAACACTAAATGCATAAATAAGTAATAAAGACACAATGTGTCATGACAATACCGAAAACCAAAAGAAAGACATCTTGTATTAATGAAAAAGGGTCTCACCAATACAAGAACAATATCTCACGAACCTAATAAAATCAAATAACATTCAACAAAATCCATGCAACAAACATAAACAAACTCAGGAGCGAACTCCAATGCAATCCTAGCGGTCATTCTAGCCACTTCTCTTAACCTCAGTATTCTCATGAAGCTCACCTGAAAATGATGCTTAAAAACTTCAACACAACGGTTGGTGAGAGTCATAGGTTTAAGACACTCAAAACAAACCTTTAAATCCAATTACTGTGATAATTAAAACATAACATAGCAGGGCATGCAGCGTACTACCATACAAGCTAACATGCAATCACATCAATCCACATTGAGACGTTCACACTCAATTCTCACACAAAACACAACAACAATGAGACGATCACGCTCACTCAAACAACTCACAGTAATAAGACGATCACACTTACTACCAAACAAATCCATAAATGCCCTGAGACGATCATGCTCAAGCATAACAATTCATACCATAAAAGCAAGTAGCACATAACATACAATAGTCCACCGTATAGCCATGCATCATTTAAATACACATTATACAACAGTAACTAAAACATTTCAAAACCTCTTTGCATCATTTTCACCCCAAGAAAACATAAGAAAAAAGGGCTATGAAACTCACCTGAAGCATAGCTTCCTAAAAGAACTCAACAAAAGCTTCACAAACACTTCACGGATAATCTAAACAATTAAGCACACAATAAGCTACCATCAATTAGGAATTCAACCCAATATGATGTAATCTCAACTAGTATGGATATATAAGCTATCTACCATAGTTCTATACTTGATTCTTCTCTCTCTGATATATATCCAACTCCTACATATGCCATTTTACACTCCATGCTACGACATAAAATTTTTCCTGGTTTGAGTAGAATTTTATACTCACTTACGCATCCTAAACGTACCACTTAAACACTTCCATAATTCAAACCAAAATTCATCATGCTAAATATATGTCCTATGAACCTCTCATAGCTCTCCCAAAGCCATTACCCTTTTACAAATACTCTTTAGAAATTCATTAATCCAAAGTGTCCATAATTCGTCCAGAATCTGACCCCCTAAAAGTATGACACCAGATGACCACTTTAGACCTCATTAAATACTTAGAAAAAATTCAGGGGTCACACACAATATATAAACTAACTTCAACGTGATTTTGAGCCTCTAATTAGATGTCTAAGTATTTTTAGAAAAATCAAAACCAAAACTGAAATTCGTCACAGTTTTACACACTGATTTTGTAAAGACCTTTTGACCCAATTCCCGACCATAAAAACTCACGAGACCAACTTTGCTGGAAAGTAGGCTCTGAGGTTATCTCCAGTATGTTGTAAATTGTTTATTTGATAATTTATGATTGAGTTATGACCGTTACGAAACTGCCTAATTTTCTACAATGAATTAAACAACTAATTCGAGCGATCTTGACCCTAACGCATGATTAAATCACGAAACCAATTGAACCAATGATCAAAAAATCATCATTAAATTATAAACTCCAGAAAATTTAAAACCCTAATTTATAAACCCTAATTTATTTTCATGATTAAACCTAATCCATCATGCTTAGATTACAAGAATTAAAATAAAAACTAGAATTAAACAAAGAATTAGAAAATACCTTAAACCCTAAAAATTTTCTTCTCTTTTTTCTCTCTGGATCGGTCGAGCAATAGGGGAGGAGGGTTATGTGATTTATTTTGTATTTATAGGTCCCCAATTAATTATAGATAATATCTAATTAGAGTTTGTTTCCTTTAAAACTCTTTTTTTTTCTTTTCTTTTCTCTTATCCTCATTAAATTCGTTTTTACTATTCATCTATAAAAAAATATATTTATTTATTAAATTATTAATTACATTATTATTTGCTTTACCTTAAGTTTTTATAAAACCTAAGCTTATTTGCACATACCTTTTTGCATAAACGCAATTTACTAGACTTTTAAAAATAATTAACTTTCCTAAAATACTTTTCATTTCACAAATTCACTTTCTAAAAATAGAAAGTGTTCAAAAAACTCTCATATTTTAACAAACTCATTTCTTTCACAAATGACACACTTCCCATTTTAATCCATCACCTAGACATCCACATATTAACCAAAACAATTCTCTCAAAATACCCAATCAATTTCATTATCACTATAAGTGATTAAAATAAAATTTCTCCATCAAATAACTCATTTATCTTAACTTAACCTCTAAAACCTAAACTTATCTTAAATTACTAACACAAAAATACGTATACGTATAATTACTTACACAATTAACGCGAAACCGCTTCAATCACTGAAATCATTTCCTTGTCACCAAAAGTGAACGAAATGAACTTCACAAAATTCAACACAAATCTAATCCCAATGAAACAATTACGCTCAATGGATTGATTATCCAATCTCACATATCCTACACAAACACATATAAACACGTATAAACACATAACCATACATTGCAACAAATACATTTAGGTCAACACTACGGTTTGACCAACCTGCTCAAGTCATGGTTGTCACAGTATCCCCACCTTGAGAAAATCTCGTCCCGAGATTTAACTACTCGAGGCATTAGCACTATCGACAAACAACGGAGGACACTTAGACCTCATTTGATCCTTGCGTTCCTAAGTAAGCTCAGGACCACGCTTCGAATCCCAACGAACTTTCACTAATGCTATCATACTACGCTTTTACTCATGACCTCTCGGTCCACAACATCATCGGTTCCTTGACAAAACAAAGAGTCTTGTCAACCTTAACCTCGACTAACTTCCAAAATCCGAATCCAACTGCTAATGACTTTGCTTACCCCCACAAGGGTGCAATTAGCAACACAACAACCCCAAACGAAAAGAAGCATCCCACTACATGTACCTCGCTCGTCATCGAGAAAACTTATCAAAACCCTTAAGTTATTGTAACAACGTGTTTTATATCTTAACCTCGCAACTCATCAAACAAGAACTGTCTTGAAATTAAGATATAAGATGTTACAAAGCTCAACGTATCTAAAGAATCCACGCAAATTCAGGTTTACTCAAACTTTCAGCACCTCCCAATCCAATTTTCCGATACTCAGCTCATAAGACAGAAATTCTCAACCGAACTGTAGGCCCAATATATCCAAAGATCTCAAATGGTCCTACATAACTCGGTTCTAACTTGTCTTTCTTTCCAAACGTACTACACCTCTCCAAGGTGAGACCTTCAACCACCCATAACCTACCAGCATTAATTCAAAAGTTTCCCACTACTACCAAGCTAACTCTTTCGACAATTTGGCTGCCTCAAGCCTTTCCTGTATTACCACTATCTTGTTGGTTGTTTCTTGTATCAAATTCGATCCATTCAACTCACTCTCTCTAGTTACGGCTCATAAAATGGTAACCTACATTCCTTTCCATACTATGCTTCAAATGAAGCACATCCATACTCGAATGATAATCCCCACCTTAGGGAAAAACTCATCTCACGAAAGTGAGTATTCCAATTACCTCTAAAATCTACCATACTTGTCCTAAGCATAGCTAGGAATGGGGTGACTTAGTCAGTCCATTGACTACACCCAAATCGCATCGTATCCACTACTCACACTTGGTAACTTGACAACAATATCCTTAGTTATCCTTTCCCACTTCTACTCGGGTAACTCAGTGGTAGCAACCAATCCCTGAATACCCTTGAACTCAACCTCGATTAGTTAACCAAAAAACCAACAAATCGTATTCCGCTCCCCAGGATAGATAGAATACTTTTTTGTATACGCCTCTTCAATAGCCAAGTCCTTACATACTCTCCTAATGGAGGTCTAAACCTCATTAACCAATATGAACCACTCTCCATTCTTTTCACTCGTTGTCATGCCACGCAACATCTTATGTTGACTCGTTCTTGTAGTTGGGACATTTTCTTATGCTTACCAAATCCTTTTCTCAACCTAGGTCGATTGTCGTACTTCTATCTCGAATCATTCTTGGCTTCACTCCTTCTTCTACTCTACGGTACAACATCTACATTTGCTCTTTCTGATGGTACTTGGCTCGAACTCAAACTCATAATAACATCTATCAATCATTTTGCCTCATGTTTAATCCTTCGATTGAAAGGTTTGGGACATTTTCGTGATCCGTATGATTACTCTCCATGTCCGTTCATTAAATGCCACTAGCATATAAGGAAAAAATACCACGTTGTATGCAAATTCCCTTACATAAGAACTTCTGTTGTCGTGAATAAAGCAATCACCTTCTCCCTTTTTTTCCAAGCATACTTCTAAAACCTAGTTGCGCCGTCACTAATATATACGAAATCGTTGCTCCTTCAGGCAATAGCCACGATCGGTCATTACCTATTTTATTCCTTCCACTTAGGATGCTTCCTCTTTGCTCCACTTCCATGTTGTTGGAAAACTTCACGTACATCTTCTGTTCCTTCAGTGACTTCATGATCATCTGTACTCCTCCTTAGACTTTAGGTCGGTTTAAAATATCATCTGTATATATACGTTAACTAGCTTGTCTATATACGGCCTTGCACACCTGGCTCATTTACTCTTATGAAAACTGCTGGTACATTTGTTAACACAATAAGGCATAGCCGTCAAACTTCAAGTGATCCATTACGCCAATCTATATATAGTCTTAGCTATGTCATTCCCCTGCACCTCCAGTGGTGACATACATCGAACTTTCTATACTCACTTTTTCGAGATAATCTATGCACATTCTAACTACCCACCTTTCTTCCTACCAAGCAATACAGACGCTTTCCCACACAAGTAACCATTTAAAACCAAACCCTCACCTTGCAACTCCAGGAATCATTCCACACCTCTAGCTTTTAAGGACGTAAAACGACATGAGCTTCATAAATCGGCGTCGCTCATTGTACTAATTCCATACAAAATCTATTTACGACGAGGGGTTAAAAACTACGCATTTCCTTAGGAACACTTTAGAGGGCTCACATATACCAAGATATCACATAAATCTAACTCATCTTCTTGATCTCTAGGAGCCTGATCTCTTAGTTATTTTTTCGAACCTTAAGACTCTTCACATTACAACGGATTTTATCTTACGTGGATACATAGCATATGTCTCCCCCACAAAAATACTCAGAACCACAACCACCTCTTACACCCACCCTACCCTTCCCAAACCAACAATTTCTCTTCAACAACAATAAATACACCACCCCTCCTCATAACCACAATCTCATCTTCCAAACCCAAATCAATTACATCTTACCTAAACCAATTTATATCTCAAATATATTATTATCATTTTTTCTTTTTTCCCCCAATTCCATGTGTGGTGGTGCCCCCCCCCTCCCCCCCCCCCCCCCCTCCCCCCCCCCCACTCATTGGCAAAAATCACACGATTCCAAAAGAAAAGAAAAATAGTCAACGAATGTAACACATTAACTAGTAGACAAACCTCCGCCTATACAAAGCATCAAAGAATTGCTAAAAACACCCCCAACGAATTATACCAAGTACCACGACCAATTACTTAAAAGATTAAGAACCTTTGTAAAAAAACCGATTTTTGACCAAGGAAACACTTTCCCTGTCACCGTATACCAATATTTTAAAATCAATAGAATCACCTAGTTAATAATGCAATAATTTTAAATGTAAAATAAATTTATAATATAAAATTTTCATAAACTATTTTAAATTATGGTTTTCATTAAAAGAAATTCTAAAGCTGATTTTGAAAAAAAAAGTGTTGCATGTTATTTATATAATTTTATGTTTTAAAGAAGTTTTTAACACCTAAACATATGGTATCAAATCCAACAAACTACTTCAAATGCAATTTAGCTCACAACAAAAACCAAACATCATGATAGCAAAATAGATCCAAAATACCTTAAGGACATTCGAATACATGCAATAATTAATTACTCTGCAAACTAAAACGGAAAGGCTGGTGCAAAACAAAAAACCATAAGGACCTCTTCCATACCATGGTCTTAGAACCAAACCAAAAAGTATCGTCATTTAGGACAAAGGAAAACAATCAAACCGCCAAACGAAGCACATAGACACCAGTTCTATGATAAACCCCTCTAGAATACCAACACGTGCATTGGGTTATCTCAACGAACAGAGCTCACGAACCAATTAAGAAATCGCGACGACAATACCACGGGTATCCGCTGTATCCGCAAACGATTGACTGAATGGGCACCTTACCATATACGTAACTAACCTAATATAAAGCTCGATCGGTTAAGAGAGGTACTTCTTCTAAACCACACAACCATCCAACAGGATTCAATCACATCTATCTATAAATCTTTACTAACTATCCAGACTTTATTCTTACTAAAACATACAGCAAACAATGATCAAAGCAATCAAAGTATAAGTCCACGTGTGTGTTGCTTTATAATTATGTTCGCGACCATAATTATAATTGCACCTTTTATACAGTGTACTTACCTTCCCAAGACCACACATCCTCAATGATAACACACATTACCACATAGCACTTAATAAGAATCTAAATATTTACTCAAAACTGATAATCACATCTACAACTAACCTAAAATTCTAATCTGACAAATGAAACAGAAGTCCCATCGTGACCCAAAAATATAAAAGCAATCATCTCGACTATAGCAAAGTTATCTAGGTAGAAAAATGAAATAAACTTATGTTGGGCCTCGCTTGGGTTTGACTTTTCTCTCTCAAAAGTCACCCAACTCCGCGGGTCCAGTGAGGTAAACAATCTCCCAACGATATCTCCTAGGGGTAGGGGAAGACATGATGATTGGTGGTTTTCACACTGTATATATATAATATATAATAAAATATATAAAATATATAAGTCTAAAAAACAACAGATCAATGATAACGAGAAGTATTATAGAGTGTTCCGGTGTTTGATTCCCCAAGAGAAGGACGGGAAAACTCGATCAGTCGAAGATTGAGTATGAAAGAAAGGAATTAATTTGGGAGGATTGAAAAAGTCAAAATTAAAACAATAACAAACTAAAACGTTTAAGAAAAACTAGAACTTACGAAATTAAATTGTAAAAACGGAAGCACGATCCCGAAAAAGGGGAAAAACTCTAAATTCTTTAAAAATAACCCTACGGAGAAATTTTTCACTTCAAACAATACTCTCCGGGACAAATAACGAATGGAATGACAAAAGATAGACCGAAAAACGAGTTCGTTTGACCAAAAACGAGTCAACAAACCATCCGCACCCGGACGTTCTTTAAAAAAAAGGAAAAGTTGTAAAAATAACTACGAACTTTTAGTATTTTCTACAAACTAGATGACAAAAGAGAAATTTTCTAAAAAAGCAAAATATTTTTTTTAATAATTTTTGTATTTTTTCTGAATTAAATACTTTTAACGGGAAATTAAAATTTTAAAACAATCATTCAAACTATTTCGAAAATTCTTAAATATTTACCAAAAATATTTAACTATAGATGATGATCTACAAAAAATAAGAAACACAAGATTTGCTTAAAAATAAGACAAAAATAAGATGGCTGCAGCTTATAGGCCGTATTGCAAACATAATAAATACCAAGCCCTGAGTCTTTACGGAAAAAGACCCAAGGCGCAGAGGTATAAGTGTGTGTAAAAAAGGGGGTTTGTATCGAGAGGCTACCGGGATCGAGTCTTGCTACCGGGCCTCTTGTCTTTCCCCCTTTTTTTTATTTTTTCAAAAAGTCTAGGGTAGAAAGTGTAAGAAACCAAAGTAAAGGGTAGGCGGGCAAACTTTAGGAAATTTACACTATAGTTAAAACGGGTGCCCTTAAACTTTGAGAAAAGTACTAAACAAACCCTACGCTTCTAGCTTATTTTTGGCTTATTGAAAAATGAGATTCAGCAAAAACTTAAAACTACAAACTTGTAAAAGAGCTTATTCTCTACAACATTAATAAAAGGACTTTCTACTTTTAACAACTAAATAAGCTGGAAAATAAGCTTTTAAGAATCTGTCACAGAAACTAAAGGGGTTTATAAGCTTTTTAAGAATTTAGCTTATAACTAGCTTATTACTGCATGAAATAAAAATCTAAAAGTAGCTAAATGTAGACTAAGATGTGTGCAAGAGATGTCTAAAATAAAAATAGCTAGTATTAACCGGTTTTAACAAGAATAATTAAATGAAAATGTGTAGTTTTTGATTGAACACTGTTTTGCGCATTTTTCACATTAGCTAACAGCTTATTCCTTGACCTCAAAGCTACAACTTTGGCAGGATACAACTTGCTATGGAATTACTACAATGCCTTATTTCAACCCTAACTCATAATGATGAATTTCAAAGAATCTAGAATAATTGCTAGCAACAACAGCTTTGGCTGTTGTTTGCAGATGCTTGGCAAACATAAATGAAGGGCAGGGTTTAGTTGTCACTTAAAAAAAAAAACTCTTTACACTAACTATTCAATGCATGTAGTCCTGTATTGATAAGTTTGTGCTCTACTATGCCTTACATCTCAAATCTCACCTAAACATACTTGATCACAAACTGTCCTGGTGCTAGGCTTACTTTTTAAGCTTTAAAATCTTGAATTCTACTTACTAATTTTTAAAACCTATTCTAAACTTGCATATTATTAATAAAACACAACTACAAAAAGTAAAAAAAAACAAGAATTTAGAATGATGTGACTTTTAGCGAAAACTAAGCTTTAACAAACCTCCTTCTAAAATAATGTCCAAACTAAATGAGTTCGACTCTAATTAAAACTAAAGAATGCTTAAACAATTTATTCTCACTTCTATTTAAAGGACTATATATAGTTTTAAGCTATAAAAGTACTAGCTTATAAGGAGAAATAAGTCGCTTTCCTCTACTAGGCTAATACTACAACTAATGACAGAACTGAAGGTACTGAAATCTCAATTGAGTTTTTAAACTAGACATTTAAACTCATACAAAACAAAAACAAACAACATCTAAATCCTAACTAAAGCTATATGAAACAGGAATTAGTATTAAACTCATAAGAATAGCAAATTAGTAATAAGCTTAAATGCTAAAATGAAATTGAGAAAGTACAACCTGTATTTGTGTTGTCACAGCCCTAAAGTCATCTATTGACGTGAGTGACTTTCTAAAAGATGAATCCTATTGGCTCCCTAGCCTCTAACCTAATAAGCTCGATTTAGCTTATTTGCTTGTAGCGTTCCCATATGAACTAAATCATCACAAGTGATCATGATTTGGATGTAAAGGGATTAGATGTGTAAATGACTTTCATAAAAAACAATATGTGATAAATTTTGAGCTTATTACAGTAAAAGCTCAAATGAGCTTATTTAGAGCTTATTGAGGAAATTCGAATTGAAATTGAAAACAAAGTTCAAGGAAACTTGTAAACTGAATTGTTATACTCAAATGAGGAAGTACAAGCTTAAAAGTAGAAGAGTACAAATGCTTAAAAGCTGATTTCTAAAAATTTAAAAGACAATGCTTAAAATACGAAGAAAAAAAAATTACAAACTGAAATTTTTAAAAACTAACTAACTCCTTTCTTCTAAACCTTCTTCTTCTTTTATAAGCTGGGAAGCTTGTTTGTTGTGTTAGTTTGGTGAGAGGAAAACCAAACAAATCCTAGCCCTTCAATTTTATCAATCTTAGCCGTTGGATTAGGCTTGGGGGATTGTGAGATTGCCAAATGGGATTAGGGTTTAAGTGGAGGAGGGGGGAGAGGTTTGACCATGGGGTTTTTGAGGTGCAGGGTAAAAGTGGGTTTGTAAACCCGTGATTTGGGTTGTGTTCAAAAAAGGCGGGAAAAGGTGTTGGGGTTATAACAGAGTGTGGTTTTGGGAGATTGGCAAGGTTGGTCCTCCAAAGTTATATCCTTCATTGCACGATTCGTCCTTGTTGTTATAACTTTTTGGGGACTTGGCAAAACAAGTCCCCAAGAGTTATATGCTCAATTGCATCACCCGTCCTTGTTAGTACAAGTTAGGGACTTTGGCAGTTTTAGCCCTTGTGGTGTAACTTTGCTCAAATGGCAGTTTAGCCCTTCTTTTCTTTTCTCCTCTTTTCTCTTATAAATATAAGTTTAGGGGTTTGGCAAATTTTCAACCTTAAACTCTATTATTCTAGATGTGTTGACTTTTTGATTCGGGGTAGACTTGGGTTGACTTTGGCTTTGACAGTTGACTTTTCTGTTGACTTTTTGACTTGATTGACTTTTGGCTTCGTTTGGCTTTGTTATTTTACAGTCTTTTCCAATCGAGTTTGGTTTGTCGTTTTGGCATCGTTTATCGTTCTTTTCTCAGTTATTTTTTTTTTCCGTTCCTGCACAATACAATTAGCAAACAAGCGTTAATATTTGTCATTTTAAGTCCGTATTGGTTTATCTATAGACTCGTTTTTGAGGTAAAAGGAAATGTGTAATTAAGGCACATACCAAAAATCCCCCATTACTAAGGTATTGCCGTGTCTCCGCCATGTTATGCAGTAAGGCATTTACGCAACTAAGAATTCAATCCCCCTGACTACTAATCTTAAAAGGTAGCAACAGTCGTGCGTCCAATGGAAACTAAAGAATCAAAAGCTTCCGGAAAGTCCTGTTTTCACCATTCTTTTCTTTTTTATATTTAAACTTGTTACACTAATCTACCTAATATTTTTTTTATTATTTTTTTGGATTTTCTTTTTCCTTTCCCTCGATTCCTGTTGACTTCCTTTTATTATATTAACACTGGGATAATAGCACTGCAGAACGCCATAGAATACTTACGGATGTCCTGACGGATAAATTCATCGTCCTCGATTTTTCACTAGGTCCAAACCAAGCAATTAAACAAGATCATATGTCAATATAGTCTAATGCTAAGCATATCATACTTAAGACTTGTGAACTTTACACTCCAACATGAGTGTATTAGTTAAATGTGATGTTATTTTCACTCAAAATCGCTCCAAGTATTTCCCATAGTCTGTGATTCAGGATGAAATTCATACTCAAAAGGCAACAATTATTAAGAACCTGTAAACTTGATTTTTAAAGGAACGAGATTTTAACCAGTTAGAACTTTTTGCAACATCTTCATATTATAATCATAAGTTCTTAAAGCTAGGAATGCGTTGCTTAGTTTGATCTCTACCTAGGCTTGCTTCCCTATAGGATATCAAACCAGACGAGATGTCTTATTTGCAAAACCCACCCCTTTGTAGCGTAGTGGGGAAATCACATAACACCTTCTTCTACTATGGTAGTGATAGGTTTAGTTTGAACATGTCACCTAGGACTCGCTTCTGGTGAGATATCACAAACACCAAACCTTCGGAGCCAAGATGTCTTAGTTGAAACCCCACCTCGTGGTTCGCGGAGTGGGATACTCACGACACATTTTTACTTGTCCATATAATCAAATGTATGCTTTTGGAATAATTTCAATATTCATGCATTTTGCACTCAAACTTCATTCATGCTCTTTGGCATTTTAACATTCGAATCTATTATGAACAGAAAAATCTCGCTTTAAAGAATCAAGATCCAAATTTGAAAGCTTTTTCTAAAAACATTGATTGGACTTAGTGAATGAATTGAGACGTATGTTAGGTGGATTAGAGTAATGGGAGAAAAAGCCACAAGTTATTCATATAAGTTTTAGAAGAATCTTGCTCAGCACGTAAACTTATATTTAACTCTATCACTTCTTGTTCTTCACCTTATTAAACTGTCGCAAGCATCGAATTCGGTGCAGTTAGCCAACAACGGTACCAGTTGAGGACTGGCTAGGGGCTCAAACACGCCGTAGAGTCAACAATCTTTCTCATTTACCCATTATGAAAAGGCAAAACTGTAGAAAACACTTATTTTATTTGAAAAATTTTTAAAATTTTTCAATTTTTTTGGTATTTTTGCAAAAATTTGGTGGTAAAAACGGGATTGCGTGATAACAACGACTGCAGGCAAAAATCAAATCGAAGATCCCCCCCATACTAGAACTAAACATCGTCCTCGATGTTTCAAAGGGGTTCCTACGCAAATCTAAGGCCGTTTATGAAGTGTGCCAAAAGATAAAACGTTAGTCGATTAGATTTGGATACTGGATTCCCAAAATGAAGCTGAGGATGTGAAACTCATGTGGATACTGCGAGCACGAGAGTCTTCACAATCCGGGAAATCCTGGACATACAACACAAAGCACACAAAACATGGACAAAACACGGGTAATGGAAAATGTAAGCCTCCTCACACAAAAACACTTATTTATTACTACTACTGATAAGCATGGGGTGCCTCCCACGAAGCGCCTTGTTTTTGTTAACCGAGTCACAAGCTCGACTCGACCCCGAATTCATTGGTCCATGGGGGAGCAAGTGGAAGATAAAATCATCATCGGACTTTCATTCAAGCGGTTTGGATAAACATTGATTATGAAAGTTCCACTCCGATGAGATACATCCGGCATAAAAGAATGATAAATTGAAATGCCGGGATCAAAAATGGTATCTTCATTCCCGGTGGAGAGAAGATATGGAGGGACAACGGGATACGTGAGAAAAGCAAGAAAGATCCATACAACATAAGCGAAGAGAGAAGATTGGTCATCCTCAAGTGGTACATTCACATTAGTCGTAGAAGCATTCTTACGAATCCCGGGGTCAATAGAAGTCAAATCTCCCGGATCGGGCTCAATCTTAAATTTGAAACATTCAAGTTCCGGGAGAGGCATGATGTGAGTGAGTTCATCGGCGAACTCCTCATGATTAAAGTCACTCCTATCGGCAGGAGGAAACTGATCATTCGAAAGATCAAAGATAAACGAATCATATTGAGAAAAATCAACATGAGTAGTGGTACTGCCACTACTCCTCTCTTTAAAATGATCGTTATCAACGTAGAAAGCTTTATAATCAGGAAGAGATAACTCAGAATGAGTAGTGGGACTGCCACTACTAATCTCTTCTAGATTAAAGCGGAAAGTTTCAGATTCGGGAATAGAATTATCAAAGGTGTTAGTCTCCTCCAAGAAAAGATTAGGAAATGTGGAGGTAGACTTGATCACAACTTCGGAAGATGGAGTAGGATTATCTCTTAATGAATCGATCTTAGCAATAAGAAGATTGACATTCAACAATTTTTCACGAAGGATATCGTCTTTGATTGTTAAAAGAATGTCATCATCAATCCTTCCAACTTCCGGATCAACAATCTCCACCACCTCTAAGCTGACGATCTCAACATCGGGAGGTGATGCATCGACATACTCGATGTTCTCATAAGAATCGTCATCACTCGAAGTAGAAATACGTTGTAAACGATGAAAGTCCACAGAATGTTCTTGACAAGCACCAATAGAGGTAGTATTGATACAAAGAGACACATCACACATTTTTGTCGGGAATGCCTTCGGAACTCACTTGAGGCATTGGGACAAGGTTCTCAACACTAGACTTTATGAATTCGTCCGATTCCGTTTCCGGAATAGTGTCAAGATGCTCGTCCCCCATACTTAGAGAGTTATCAGGTTCCTCGATTGGTAAAACGGGTGTGATTGCAATGGTATTGTCTTCGTCATCATCGTAGCAAATGGGAATCTTCCAAGATCGATCTTTAGCCGCTTGTTCTTCCGCGATTCGCTTTTCTTCTTCCTTCTTTTGTATGACTTGATCAACCAAGTCACGTAAGGTTGTCATCTGTTCCATAAGCTTATTTTGAGAATTGAGAAGCTCATTTTGGGAAGTGAAGATTGGATGATTGACGGTATATTGCGGGGGTTGAAATTGGTCAAAACCAAAAGAATTATGATCATAGCAAGAATTTTGCTCATGATAATAGTCTTCATTCATTGGTTTGAACATTGAAGGTTTCATGAGGACCCCCGCAATTTTCACAACAAGGATATTGTTGTGGAAAACTCGGTGAAGTTTGTGGAAAATAATCAAAGTTTTGATTGAAACACAGCCCTGAATGTAGATCATACGTACTTGATGTGGACAATCGTAACGTAATGAGAGTCGATTCCACGTATCTCACGAGAGTATGGTACGTATTGTGGTTGTGGAGGATGGTTTGCAACACTTGGAGAATCGTTAGAAAAGTATGGAGTTGAAACATTGATTTGTGTTCCATTTCCAACTTTACAATAAAAACAAACTCCATTGTATTCATTGCAACCACATCTTTGGCATGTGCCAAGAAGACATTGTTGTTGCAAACTTTGCAAGTTTTGTAGGGGCTCATCAATGGTTTGATTTTTGCATGGTTCCGGATTAGAGATAATCGGAACTTTTGGAGGGCAATTAATAACCCGTAAATGAGCACCTTGTCCCACAAGACTTACAAGTCATATATGAACAAAAGATTCCAATCTAATGATCACCGCACTCCGGACAACAATGGTCAATGTGTGGAGGACTTGGTGAGGAATTTTCACCGGGGTCCTGATTAACAACGATTGGCTCTCGAGGAGCATTAACAACGTTGGTATTGTCGTCGGATGACTCGGAAGTGTCTTGGAAGTCTTTGAAAAATTCATTTTCCACACAGTTTGTAAGCAAACCTTCCATAAATTCCTTTCGTAAAAGAGCACATCCTTACAATACGGACATCAACCATGTTCCACACCTTTGCACACCTTAACACAATTTCGATGGGGGTTTAGGAACAAGAATCTTTGTCTTTCAGGACCCCTCTCATCGAACAACCACAGTTTGAAAGTGTACACTTCCACAAGACGAGCATTCTTTAATCGCGTAAATCGATTTGAAAACGATAATACGAATGACGTCATATAGAAATTAAAATGAAGATGGGGATAAGAAAGAGAATAAATATACTAAGAACAAGAAGATTATTTTTGGGTTTTCCATTAATTCACAATTGATTTTAAACGACAATGTATAAGCCAACTTAAACCCAATAATCTGACTTACTTCACGGTAAGCCTCTCAAAAAGATAAACGCACAGTTGAGCGGAGGAGTAAGGTAATAGCGAGAAGCTTCTTTCTCCTTTCAGGTCGAGTTCCCAGGAACAACCTCCTTATACCACTTATAGTTTGTTTAACATTCAAAGGTTGAGCCTTACGTCGGTAAGAGACACAAAAGGGTAAGTATATAAATCTTTTTTCTAATTGGGAACCAACAAGTTTCACCGGAACATAATTATGATAATACCTCAGTTGAGAATATTATATTTTGGTGTTTTACCAATTTGTGAATTTTTATTTCTTTTTATGGACAATGTTTTATAATTTTGATTTTTTTTTTCTTTTGGATTTATTAAATTATTATACTAAAAAAAGAAATGAAAAATATTTTTGTACTTTTTTATATTTTTATAATAAAAGAAAATATTCACAATTTCAAAAACAGATGGTCAAACGTAACGATAAACGGTTGCACAGCCTCCCCGGCAGCGGCGCCAAAAATTGATCCGCTCTGACTACACCTTAAAATATATATAATATAATAAAATATCAAATATATAGTAAGAATAGTCTAAAAGCAGAATCAATGATACCGAGAAGTAGTATAGAGCTTTCCCGGGTCGTAAATCCCCAACGAGGCTGGAATGGTAAATCGATACGATCGAAGATTTGAGTTTGAAGGAAGGAATGAGTTTGGGAAGTTGAAAAAGTCAAATTAAACAATAACGGACTAAAACGTTTAAGAAAAACCTAGAAATTATGAAATTAAGCTAGAAAACGAAGGCCCGAATCCCGAACAAAAGGGGGAAAACCTAAAATCTTTAAAAATAAGCCTACGAAGAAATTTTCACTTCTAAACTACTCTATGGACCAAATAACGAAGAATGAAAAAGACTAGACCGAAAACGGAGTTCGTTTGACGCCCAAAAACGAGTCAAAACAAAAACCCGTACCCGGACCCGTTCTTTAAAAGAAGAAAAGTTATAAAAATGACCCTACGAAAAATTTTATATTTTTCCTACAAACTAGATGACAAAAGAAAATTTTATAAAAAAGCAAAATATTTTTTTGATAATTTTTGTATTTATTATGAATTAAATAAACTTTTAACTAAATTAAATTATAAAAAATACTAAACAATTACTAAAAATTCTGAAAAATTTACAAAAAATACTAGGCATTGAAATGGTCCTAAGAAAAATAAGAAACCAAAATAAGCTCGACGAATAAGCCCCTAATAAGCTGTTTCAGCTTATTAAGCTTATAAGCCAAAAATGTACATAAATAATAAGGCCCTTGAGTCTTTAACGAAAAAGACCCAAGGGCGCAGTGGTTAAGTGTGTTAGCAAAAGGGAGGGGATGTATCGAGGGATCCCGGGTTCGAGTCTTGCTCACCCGGTCCCTTGTCTTCCCTTCTCTATTTTATATTTGCAAAAACTCTAGGGTAGAATTTTGTAAAAAACTAAGGTAAGTGTAGGCGGGTAAAGTATCTAAAATTTACACTCCAGTGTAAATGATTACCCCTAAACTATCAAAGATATACCAAACAGACCCTACGACCTAGCTTATTTTTGGCTTATTGAAAAATTAAGATTTAGCAAAAACTTAAAACTACAAACTTATTAACTAGCTTAATCTCTACAACTTTAAAGAAACAATATGAAACTTTAACCAACTATATCAGCTGTAAAATAAGCTGTTATGCCAACTGTTACAGAAACAAGGGTTATCTCCTCTTTCCTAGATTATGACTTATTTCTAGCTTATTATTTGAAGAAACCTTAAAGCAAAAAGAAGCAATGTGTAGAATAAATATGAGTACTAAGTAAAACTAAAGAGTTAAAAGCATATGTTAACAAAAAATCAAGAACTTAGCTATGACAAAATGCAAGTATTAAGCATAACAACTGTTTTTTAATGCTGATATGATAAGCTGATATACTTGACAAAGATAGAATGCAGGCCAAGTTTTGAAATGAAAACTCTTAAAACCTATTCAATGAGTAGTACTTAACCTAAGTTAAACATTTCTGAACAATTAAATGCTAAGAAATACTAAAATCTCAAGTGACTTTCTTGTTAAAAATCCCCTGGTGCAAATGAAGACTTTTTACACTCTAAATTTTGAATAACTACAAACTAATTTCTAAAACTTGTTCTAAGCTTGTTAAAATGACTAAACTCAACTAAGTAAAGAGTTTTGACAGAATGCATTTGACTTTAAGAGTCAAATGCACTCTAATCCAAACACACCTTTAACTTAAAACTGTCAACTATACATACACTTAAAATCTATTTAAGCACTAAAACTAGTAAAACCTTATATCTACCTACTCTAAAATTTACCTAATTAAGCTAATGAATCATTAAAACCTATAGCTTATTAATGAAAATAAGCTAGTTTCTCTACTAGCTTATGAATCTAGTAAATGACAGTTTCTAAAAAGAAAACTTAGATTTCTCAAAGTTTAGTCTAATTCAAAACTGAAAAAGCTAGGGATTAGCCCTAACAAACCATGATTGAATAGAATTCCAGACAAACTTTAGAAATAAAAATAAGCAACTTGAAATAAGCCTGATGAATTTGCTTAAAATGAAATCAAGCACATAAAACCTGAGATTGTAGAATCTTCTTCACCTAGACATCCAAGTGAAGAGTCTAGGTGATCCTAATGGCACCTTGCCTCTAGACCTTGATCAACAAGCTTAATAAGCTAAAACAGCTTATTACTCCTCTTAGCTTCCAAAGTAAGCTTAATTTGAATTCAAATGAGAACTTTTAAACTAAATGAGCTAAAAAAACAGTATTTAAAAGCTTATGTCCAAGATTTTAACTAAATTTTGAGTCTTAATAAACAATAATAAGCTCAAAAGAGCTTATGGAGCTTATTGAAATGAACACCAGCTTAAACTTGAAAAGCAACACAATGGAAACTTAACACTGAATCGTATTACCCAAAACAAAATAAGAACAAGCGAAAGAAAAATAGGAACAAGTGCTTAAAGCTGAGTTTAAAAAGCTTAAAAGAGAATTTGCTTAAAATTACGAAAAATTACAAACTAAAAATATAAAACTTGCTAACTCCTCTAAACTTCTGTCTTCTCTTCTTTTATAACTGAGGCTTGAGTTTGTTGTGTTAGTTTAGTGAGAGCAAAACCAAAAACGAATTTTGACCGTCGATCAAGCCTATGGGGAAATGAGTGATTGTATAATTGGAGGAATTAGGGAATAATGGAGGAGGGGGGAGGTGTTTGTTCATGGGGTATTAGATGTGCTGGTTAATAAAGGTGAATTTACAACCCGTGATTGGGTTTGGGGGGGGGGGGGGAATAGATACAGCGGGAAAAAATGGATGAAAAGGTTGGGTAACAGAGTGTGAAGTTTTCGGGGTTTAGGCAAACATGAGTCCCACAAGGAGTTATGGTTGATGCACCAAAACGTCTTATGTTATATAACTTGGGACTTGTCAAAACAAGTCCCAAGAGTTATATAACCCTTTTGCAAGGTTCGTCCTTGTTATGACAAGTATGGGTGTTGCAGAAACTGCCCCCCCACTTGTTACTTTGAGTGACATTGCAAAATCGGCCCTTGTCTTCTCTATTCCACTTTTCACTTTTTATTATTAAAATAAATACAAGTTTAAAAGGATTTGGCAATTTCAACCCTTAAACTTATATGTACTCGGTTTGTTGACTTTTTGGGCTTCGTGGTTGACATGGACATTGACCATTGACTTTTCTGTTGACTTTTTTGAACTGAATGCTTTCCGGCTTTGTTGGCTATGATTCTTTCACATCTTTTACATTCCGAGTCCAGTTTGGGTCCGTTTTGGCTTTGTTTTTCGTGCCTTTTCTTGGTTATCTGGTCCTGCACAATACAATAGCAAAACAAGCATATTTTGGCATTTTAAGTCCGATTTGGTTATTTAGCTCGATTTTAAAGGGTAAAAGGTATGTGTGTTTAAGCAACATACCAGGAAGCATTCATGAAAATCTCCAACTTCTCTGTGAAACTTATTGTACTCGAGAGGCATAAGTGCTCTTTACTAAAAACAACCGTTATAACATCTGAAAGCATAGAAAACTTTGTACAACCAACATACAACGGTTTTTCTAAGTCCTTAAATAGTTGTTGTAGTTTTATCTTCATCATTGTCACCAATAGTAACCTCCCATGTTATTAAACATTTCAGCTTTATTTGTGAAGTCGCCACTAATGCGTGAATTGTTATTTTCGTTTTCATTAACCATCGGAACCGGCTTGTGTACATTTTCGTTAGATATAGGAACTGACGTACTACTAGATACGGGACCCGACAAACACCATCAATGTGTAAATTCATCATGCTTGACCACATTTAAAGCTTTCCGTACAAACCCACCGTGTAAACAAATGTCTCTCATACAATACTTATGTTCAGCTATACTTTCTGCAAAATTCTTTCAATCCGGAACAACAAGGACAACAAATGGTAGATCACCAATTATTCAACTGATTAGTATACACAAACATAAGAAAACTTTGCACACCCATAACATTATGCCTTCATTGGCATGGTTCTAATTTCGTAACACCATTTATGAAGATTGGTATGTGCTAAATACACAAACCTGTTACATATAAAAACGAGCCTAAATGACAAAAATAGATAAAAAAATGCCAAAAGTAACTGTTTGTTTTGCTCTGTATGCTGTGCATGGTAATCGGATATTTCACTTAAGGACAAAAAACAAATCCAAAACCGACAAAACTGCGCACGGGAAATGGAAAGAGCGAAAAATTCAAATCCAAAGTCAAAAAGCCCAAGATGCAAAGTCAAAGTCAGAATCGAAGCCAAAGACTGTGTGCATCTTAAATTGGTCCCGCCACCCGCATCCAAAGTTAATGGGTCGGGTCCAGCCCATAATCAATAATTATAATGCTTTTAAGCTTTTAACCTTTATAAAAAGCCCAAATTCATTATTTTAAATCTTGCCAAAACCAAAATAAGCCAACAACAGTTAACCACCAATAAGCCATAACCCTATTAGAACTGTTAACACAGTTTAGTCCTAAAGGATAACATTGCTAGTCCTTAGGACGAACAATGTTTTAGCCCAACAAAGCTTAACCCTTTGCACCCTTAGTACTTTTTCCCTAACACTCGTTACAAATTAAATGAACAGTACCCTAAAACCATTTCTCGCCAAACCTTCCCACACTATTTATTGTCCCTGTCATCCTTGCAACCAAACGACAAACCCTCTTAACATTTTCTTCACATAATGACAAACCCAAAATGAACGCGGTTCTTCAAGTAAAGATACCCACTGTTGGCAATCCTAAACGTTGATTGGACATGAGCAAATTCAAGTGCTATGATCAACTTAAAAGAAACACAAAATGGATTGAAAGGCCAGATTAAGCTTGGAGAGCCACTCACACAAGCGAAACACACCTTAAAGGGCTTAAGCATCTCAAGACAGCTATAAGTAGTGTGAGTTTTTCAGCACAATTAGTAGTTTATTGATAAGGAGTAATCTAGGTTTTGAATCTTTTTCCTAGTAATTAACAGCTTATATACATTGTTTATAGCTTATTGACTTTCTTTTAAAACCTTGTTATAAAAATTTATGTTTATAATCTAAATTTCTGTATTTAAGCTATGAAGTATATGTTATTATTTTAAGTTGTTTATTAACTTAAGCACAATAAGTTTTTCCATAACTTTAATAGTGTTGAAAGATATTACTCACTCAAATCACTCAAAACTCTGTGGAAGATACGCCAAAAAGGGAAGGCTATAGGGTTTTACAAGCTTGATTTTTAAACAAGCAAGAGCATGTAGATAAAGCTCTAACAGAGCCTTTGTACCCTTGATTTGAGCACAGGCCTTATTAAGTAACTTCTCTTCACTTTTCAGCTTATTTACTGTTTGCTTATTTACTGTTTATTTAGGTGCTTATTTCTGCTTATTTATGAATGTTTATGCTTTTGGTTGCTTGCTTATTGATTAAGTCTCATTTGTCTAAGTTTTTCATTAAAACTGTTAAGTTTAGCTTAAAACTGCTTATTTGGTTTGCTTATTATCTAGTGCTTATTAGTGGTTGAAACTTGCTCATTTGTTCTTATATTACCTAGTTCTTAATTTGTTTTTATGTTTCATAGCTTAGTACAATCTGTTTTAAGCTAAAATGTGTTTTAGAGATTTTAAAGGGGTGTTTGGGACATCAGCATTAACCAATGTTAATGCTGTTTGACCATTCCTTGGCCTTTAAACCAACTTGGTTTAGCTCATTAGTAGACTTATAAACTGTTTTAAAGAATTTTTAAAGCTTCTAAATCAGTTTTAAGGTGTTAACTGCAAGTACTTTGAATCTGTGGACTTGATGAGTTTTTAAACTGCTTATGAGCTTAGATCTTAATTAGTTGCAATTTAGTGTTGAGTTCATGTTTGTTTATGTTTCTTAATGCAGTAGAAGAAAGTTATTTAAGTGTTCATTTGTTATTTTAGTTTTGGTATCAAACTGTCAAAAAGTTCAGGAAGTTCAGCCTTTGAAAATTAAAATTCCATTTTTCATTCTCAAATTTTAGGGTAGTAAAAGTAGGTTTTAGCTTCTGAAAATTTGTGCACAAGTACATTGTAGGGTAAACTTAATCTGTTTAAGCTTATTTTAGGGATATGAGCTTATTTCAATATCTGAATTTAGGGCTGCAATTAGTACTTTGGTGTTTTTATAAAAACTTGAAAAAAAAACCAAAAATATTAGTTCCTAGTGTAAACAGCAACATTCAGAAGGTCTTAACTAGCTTTACATTAGTTCAAAATGCTTAAAATTTGCTTATTCTAGTAGTTTAGAGGTTTAAGGTCATTTGTTTTGAGTTTTTAGAATTAGCTTATTAGTCCACTAACTTAAAATTAAAGCTCAAAAGAGCATGTTCAGGCTGTTTTGCATCTAGTTTTGGGTCAAAAGGCTTAATTACTGTTCTGAGCTTATGGCTTATCAGGATTGCTTATTGAGTTGGTATCAAGGGTCAGTAGCTAATTTTATCTTAGTATAAGCTTGTAGAAGCTTATTTGCAAATCTGAGTTAGAATTAAAGCCTTTAAGCTTAAAAGTGGAAACTGTCAACTATTTTAGCTTATTTCTAGCTTATTTCTGGTTTTCAGCAAAAGTGTTTTCACAAAAGTTGCTTATTTTAGTCTTTAAAAGCTTTTTCATAAAAAAAATTGCAAAACAAAAATGTTGGGAGTTGAGGGAAGTCTCAAGGGTTGAACCCGAGACCTCAACCTCACTCAACCAACACTTTTAACACACACCACACTACCAACTGCCCTGGGGTCTTTTTCATTCATAGTTTGATACATTTAATATTTAACACCATTTTGCCAGTTTAAGCTATAAGCCCTTTTAGGCTTATTTCTAGCTTATTCCATAAAGCTGTTGAACCCACTTTATTTTTCTTAGGATTAGCATAGTTCAAAGTATTTTTCGTGAATTTTTCAGTTTTTTTTTTAAAATTAGTTTAATATTTAGATTAAAACAGTTTTTAATTCATAATAAATAAAATAAAAGTCAAAAAAATATCATTCTTTTTTCTAAAATTATTTTTAATCATTTAGGACCTTTAAAAATTAAATTTTCATTGTTAGGTTTAAAATTTGATAATTTAGGTTTTAAGTCACGTTTTTTAGATTCTCGTTAACGTTTTTAGATCCAATCTTTAATTGCTTTAATTGTTTACTTGCGTTTATTTGTTTTTGCATATTATTTGTAGAAATAGAATCCCAAATCAAAA
>BQNB010036442.1:2728-50133 GCA_026074375.1 Tanacetum coccineum | reverse complement strand
AAATTTCGAAATTTTTCCATTTAGTAGATTATTTTTAATCATATTTCTTAGGTTTTAATTTTCGAAAAATCATAAAAAATAGAAAAAAGTTTTAGAAAAATACAAAAAAATAGTTTTTAGTATTAGAAAAATTACTTTTAGTTTTACATTTAGAAAAATCATTTTTACGCCTTTTAGATTTTAATTTTCATTCTTAAGCTTTTATTTTTAATTTTAAAAATAGAATTTTAATTTTAAAAATATTTAAAAATAGTTTTCTTAGTTTTTATATCATTTTAGATTTTTCCAAGTCTAAAAATCATTTTTTATATTTTTTAGGAATTAATTTGCTATTTTCTAGGATTTAAATAGATTAAATTATTTTTTAATTCATAAAAAATTCAAAAATAATCAAAAAAATAAAATTTCTTTTTCCCAAAATTTTCTTTTGTCCTAATTTAGGTTTAGAAATTTAGTTTGCATTTTTAGGAGTTAATTTTAATGTACTTACTTATTTGTCGCGTTTTATTTGTTTCCCGTTAATTGTTTTAAGTGTTTAATTGCTTTTGTGTTCTTATTTTAATTGTTGCTTTTAATTAGTAGTTATAGATAATCAAATCTCTCTTTTCTCTTATTCAAATCATAATCCAAACTAAAGCGAGGATTCAATTTCACAAGTCGTTGGGGAAACGACCCGGGAAAGCATACTTCCCGGTTCGGGTGACCGATATATAGGTGGAAAATATATATATATCTTTTAGAGTGTATTTTTCCTTAAGGGAGACTTTTGAGTAATCTTCTTAATTGCTCTTTAGGAATTTATAAATATTATATTATTTTAATGTAAAAAATACAAGAATCATAACCTATGATCTCCCCACCCATGGTCCTTATTCGGTATTTTTTCAATGATTGTTTAGCCTTAGCTCGAGTGCTTAATCATGCTTTATTCGTTAGTTTATCACCACAGATGTACAAGTCGTTATACGTTTAATGATGGGTGCGTAAACCAGCAGGGTCGGAGCCAAGCATGTTTTCTATGTCCACTACTTTTTGCTCAACTAAGTTTCACATGACTTATAACTAAATTATGAAAGTAACGAATTGAAAAATGACAAACCTGAGTTTAGTCGTGAACTCACAAAGGGATCCCTAAGTCTTAAGGAGTGTCGTGTAGATAACCCACCACGTTTATATTCACACGCGTATAACCCTAAGCTCCAAGGCTTGTATACCCAAATCCTTAGTTCATGTTTCCCTCTTCACACCCTTATCCTCGAATCTAAAAAGCATCCTTGTGTCCTTGAAATTGTAATGTGGGTGCGTGTATGTTCGGGTTATTGATGTAAGCCGAATGAGATAGGGGAAGAAATGAAGAGGTTTATCTTAGTGAGAGAGTTTGAGAGTTTAGAAATGTATTAAGTGTAGTTTGTAAGTGTATATTTAAGGAAAATGAGCTAAGTTAGCTCCTCTTGTCCCTAAACCAACTACAAACAAGCTAGGGAGGTTGCGGTTTAAGGTTTCTAGTTAATCACTCATGGTTTAAGCTAAACGCACTCAAGTACTACTCTTAATTGCTCAATATTTGTACAAGATATGCTTAGATACTTGAAATCTTATGATTTGTGTGTATATACATGCATTAGCCGGGTATGGGAGGGAAAAAGAGAGACTAAATGGTTTTTAACCATTGTGTAAATGTTAGTTAGGGGACACTAAGTACTAGTTTTAATTACTAGGAGATAACAATGACTTAGTGATCAATAGAGATTTTCTCTAGTTAGCTAACACACAAAGGACGAATTTTATGTGGGTTTATCTTACCCATATTCGGCCTTGGTGGTTTATTAACACAATATTTATACAATTTTGTGTTTGAGGATTAAAAGTGGGTATTAGTTTGAGTCTAGGCAAGTCTAGGTATTTTTTGGGATGTTCCAAATGTATTTATTGCGAATGTAAACCCTTTTAAATATTACCGCCGACAATAAAAATAAAATACGCAAAGTTAATAATTATCTTCTTAATAATTATATAGTACTTGGTTGATGTAAACCTTAATTTATTTGATGACCGTTTACATTAAATGATTATTTATAGTCTACGCGATTTAGCTTAAAAGTTAATTTAAAAGTAAACGCGTATCGGACCAAAATAAATAGTGACGAATAATAGATGTCGTAAAATGACCTGAAATTGAGAATATTACAGTCTCCACCCGTTAAAAGAGCTTTGTCCTCAAAGCTTAAGTCCTTGTAGAATGAACGTAGCCCGGTTTGTGAAAAGCTGTGGGTATTTCTATTTGAACGAATCTTCACATTCCCAGGTGAACTCAGGACCTCTCCTAGAGTTCCAGCGAAACTTAACTAACGGTATCCGATTTTACTTTAATCGTTTGATCTCTCGTTCCATGATTTCAACGGGTTCTTCCACAAACTGGAGCTTATCGTCAACGTGAATTCCTTCTAGCGGCATGAACGATAGAGGTTCATGTCGGCGTAACATTTATTCAGGTTAGACACATGGAACGTGTGATGAACTCTGCTCAACTCTTGGGGAAGTTCCAGCTTGTAGGCAACTTTCCCAACTTTGACTAAAACCTTGAAAGGTCTGACGTATCTTGGATTCAGCTTGCCCCGCTTACCGAATCATACAACCCCTTTCCACGGTGAGACCTTAAGCATAACCCTATCCCCAACTTCGAACTCCATCAGCTTTCGTTTCCGATCAGCGTAGCTCTTTTGTCGATCCTGAGCAGCTTGCATCCTTTGCTTAATCATGACGATCTTTTCCGTTGTTTCTTGGATCAATTCCGGACCAGTCAGTTGAGCTTCTCCAACTTCGGTCCAGCACATGTCCCGGTGAATCGACATTTTCCGACCATAAACAGTGCCTTAAAACAAAACAAACGGTGCGGCCTTTATGCTAGCGTGATAACTGTTTGTTATAATGAAAACTGGAACATCGGCTAGTGTAAATGCTTAAACACATCCCTTACCAAAATCGATCACGCAAGCATGTAGCGTGTCCTCGAGAGTTGGGATAGTTCTCTCGCTCTGGCCGTGTACGGTTTCTAGATGATATGCAGTGCTCATACTTATGTCTGTACCCAAAGCTTTCTGAAATGATTTCCAGAAATTGATTGAATCTCCCTCATGAACACGAGATAAATCTAAGGCAGGTAACCCGTTCTTGCTAACTATAGCTGTTCAAGTACAACCTTGCCAATTTGTCTAATGGATCATTCTCCCTTATTGGCAAGAAGTGGGCAGATTTTGTAAGTCGATCTACAATCACCCAGATGGTGTCAAAACCTTGTGACGACCTAGGAAGCTTGATGATAAAATCCATCGTAATATTATCCCATTTCTACTTGGGTATTGCTGGTTGTACTAATAGTCCTGATGGCCTTTGTGGTCGGAACCGGCCTTACCCTTGGCGCACGGACAAGCACTTGCTAACATAAGCAGCGATGTCAGCCTTCATGTTTGGCCACCAATACAGTTTCTTTACATCTTGGTACTCTTTTCAGAACATATATATATATATATATATATATATATATATATATATATAAACGACTATTGTCATTAAAAGTATCACCTCAGTTTCCTGTCAATTCTCAACAATAAACCCTAATCCCACAGGTGGCGCCTTCTCATAAACCTTAACAAAATGTCTGATCTACTACCTTTGTTGTGCATCATACCTGCTAAGGCCCTATTGATGTGATGGTCTCGATCTCCATTAATGATGTTTCTTACAGGTTAGTTGTGCTTAGGAACCATAGGGATTAGATATTGTTTTTACGGTTTCATATTTTTCTCTTTTTTTTGTATGGCCTTTATTTCTCTGTGGTTTGTTTTGTTTTTGTTTCATTATGGGTGATCATAATTGGAAATCGTTTAATTCTAATGAAGATCAAACCAGAAAAATCTCCAAATCTGTTTTTGTCATAAACTTCTCTGAACACATTCGTGCTCGAGATCTTTGGAACGTTTGTAATGAATATGGTTTAGTAGTAGACCAAGTTCTAAATCATGAGTGGTGTAGTTCTTCTCGTGAACTTTTAGTTGTCGAGAAGCATAGGCAATCACCTTCTCTCTCTGCATCAATACAGCACCTAAACCTTTGTGTGACGCATCACAGTAGACCACAAAGTCTTCGCTTCCTTCAGGTAAAGCCAGAATTGGCGCACTGCACAACTTCTGCTTTATCAACTGAAATGCGTTCTCTTCCTTTTCACCCCAGTCAAACTTGATTCCTTTCTGAGTAAGCTTCGTCATTGATTTAGCAATCTTCGAAAATCCTTCGATGAACCTTCGATAGTAACCAGCAAGACCTAAAAATTGGCGGATCTCCGTTGGTGTCTTAGGAGATGCCCAATCTTTGATAGATTCTATCTTGGCTGGATCCACGTGTATGCCTCTGCTATCAATGACATGCCCGAGAAATTGTACCTTCGGAATCCAAAATTCACATTTTGAAAACTTGGCATACAACTTCTCCTTCTTAAGCAATTCCAAAATGGCCTTAAGATGTTCTTCATGCTCTTTCTTGTCCTTTGAATAAATAAGTATGTCATCGATGAAGACAATTACAAACTTATCCAAGTAAGGCTTGCATACTCGGTTCATGAGGTCCATGAATACCGCAGGTGTGTTTGTTAGTCCGAATGGCATGACCTGAAACTCGTAATGTCCATACCGAGTTCGGAATGCCGTCTTTGGAATGTCTTGCTCTCGTATCCTAAGCTGGTGATAACCCGATCTCAGATCTATCTTTGAATAAATACTGGATCCTTGGAGTTGATCAAATAAATCGTCGATCCTCGGGAGTGGATAACGATTCTTCACTGTCAGCTTATTCAACTCACGGTAGTCGATGCACATCCTGAATGACCCGTCCTTCTTTTTGACGAACAAGACCGGAGCTCCCCAGGGTGAGGAACTAGGTCTTATGAATCCTTTGTCGGAAAGCTCTTACAGTTGTTCCTACAATTCCTTTATTTTGGATGGAGCCAATCGATACGGTGCTCGAGCTACGGGCGCGGCTCCTGGAATTAAGTCGATTTGGAATTCCACTGGTCGAGCCGGAGGAAGACCCGACAAGTCCTCGGGAAACACTTCAGGAGAATCTTTGACGGTAGGTACGTCTTTAAGTTGCTTTCCTTCCGACTTGTCCTCCTCTTTCTTGGTGGATATCTGTGCCAAAAAGACATGGCATCCCTTCGTCATGTACTCTTGAGCTTTTGAACATGAGATAACTGTCAATCGAGATTCTCTCTCGTTGCTACTTTCGTTGCCACGAAAATTCAAAGTTTCATTCCCATAGGGAAATCAAACAAGTTTCTCATCGCACACGATCACAGCGTGACATCTTCTTAACCAGTCCATACCGATAATGACGTCGAAACTACCAGTTCTATGGGCATTAGATCTATGTTGAACGGGTGGTCTAAGAAATTTAAAGTACAACCTCGTATAATAGTGTATATCCTGACTATTTTCCCATCAGCTAATTCGACATCATACTTTTAATGGACTTAAATTGACTAAAAAGGAAGTTTAAAGAAAACTAGAACGAAAACAGAGCTAAATTGAGATAGAAAACACGATAAACGAGAACGGAAACGAATCCCGTTCTTTAAAAAATAAAATTTTGCAAAAATAACCCTACGAAAGTTTTTCTATTTTTCATAGTTGCAAAATGATAAAATAAAATTTTTAAAAAAAGAAAAAAAAAATTTGATTTTTATTTCATTTATTATAATTAAAAAACAGTTTTAAAGAAAATAAATGATAAAAAATAGTATACAAAATGGGAAAAATCCCAAAAAATATTACAAAAAGCAAGCGCCCCTAAATTCATGTATTCCTAGGAAAAATAAGCTGTGATCCCAAGCTTAATCAAAATAACCAACCTAAATAAGGCTGAAAAGTCTTATGGCTTATGGGCTGAAAAAAAGGCCCTTATAGAATAAATTGTGCAACTCACTACCGGATGAGCTATTGTAGCATACCGGTAGTGAGTGCTATAAAATGTTGGTTGATTGGGGTAGAGGTCCCAAGTTCGAGCCCTACTTACTTGGGGCTTCCCCTAATCCCAACGTTTTTGTTTTTCATTTTATTTTAGGGATAAAGCCGTAGAATAACACAAACGAACATTTATTAACTTTGCCTAATTTTATCACTCAACTATTGTTACGTTGTACTGGACATAGTTTATGCGATTGGTACGCGTACTTACATAAAGTGTTCTGCATTTTTATATTTTGTGATGTGTCATAACGAGATATGTAAACACGTGGCACATCACTAAAGACGTATTACGCCAGATATCATCAAATAAATGTACAAATAAGAACCAACTTAATGTAAGTACACGTACCAAATCGATAATGTTTCAGTACACGTACAAATCGATAAATTAGCAAGAGTTCGTTGGTATTCTACTTGCTTTATCCCTTTATTTGTACAACTTTTTAGATAAATATGAAAATAGCAACTTAAAAAAATAACAAAAAAAATTATAACTAAAACAAATCAAAGCAAGGTAATAAGCGAAAAGAAAAAGGGCAGAAATCTGTAATTTGCTCTAAAAGCCTAAAAGAGTGCTTAATTGTAAAGCTACCTAGGTGGAATAAAATAAACTGAGGAACGGTCAACATAAAGCAAAACCACAAAATAAAGTCTTAATATAATTAAGCAATGCTATAGCAACATAAAAAGCACAAATAGAACGAGAACAGAAAAAGTAGAGCCACAAGTTAAGCAACTAACAAAGGGAGAACATTTAATTTCCAAAACCCAACCCAAAACTAAGTCATCTAAAGCTAAGGCTAAAAACTGTAAGCAAGTAACAAGAAAAATAAGCTAAAAAGAAATGATAACTAAGCTACATAAAGGAGAAAGGCATATAGACCAACATCGTACAAGAAAATGCAAAGTATAGAAATAAAAGGCCAATAAAAAACAAGACTTGGAGGAAAAAGCCCATAAATAACATAAGATGTTCCGAAAATAAGCTTTTTAAGCCTAAACAGAGCAATACAAAACAGTCCGAAAAAAAGGCCGCGACCTATATGGGGCTTTAATTCTAAGCACTCTACGAAAGGTGACCTTCAAAACAAAAGGCCTAGGAGGGGGGCTTGCTAGAGGTAGCTGTGGTGGCTTTATAGATGGGGTCTTATATGTGTTTTTCATTTATTAATTCATTTATTTTTGCTTCCCATTAGAAATGATATGGCAAGGAGAAAACCGAAAATTATAAGGGAGAGAGGAGCACAAAGGGTTAATATCTTCCTTGCGGGGCTATGCCACCAAGTGGATTATAGTTTGTATTGACAAGAGTTTTAAAAAAAGAAAGGCTAAAGTCTATGCCTCAAGAATAATAGATTCAAAATAATGCTCAAGAATGGAAACTAAATAAAAACAGGTAGATGGAGTTAAGCGTCCTAAAGAAGCTTGTGGCCACACATTTTCATAAGCGCGTACAAACAACTTCATAAGATTTACAATCAGAAATCATCTAAATGAAAAAAATTGCTTTTATTGTAAACTTAAAAAATGGGGCTTAACAAAGAGGTAGGAACAAGGATTTTTACATAATACACGGATACATCACATAAATAAATTGAAAAGCTGGTATGAATACGTCATCCTGGCAATAGTAACAAAAAAAGACACGTATAATACAAGACTCAAAAGCTAGATTTTAAAAAAGCCAAAATGGTAAAATAAGCACTAAAAACTATTTTTGACACAACAGTTTTCCAAAGACCCGACGTTATCAAAAACTTAAAACAAACTTTTAGACTAAACAACTCTAAAAACAGATTAAAAAAAAACACTTTATAAAAAACATCTTGCAAAGAAAGGTCAAGTGATCCCAAATTATTTTTAAACCAATATGACTCCTTTTTGTACCCTTAACCCGAACAACACTTTAATTTTTGAAAGTCCATTTTGAAGGCTTAGTTAACAATCAACAGATTTCAGGAAGCTTGATAAATGTACAAAGAGATAAATGACAAACAAATCAATATTAAAGCTGGCCGAACAAAAATCTATCAAAAAAGAAAAAAAGACTTGAACCACTAATGACAATAAAGCAACAGAAACATATAATAAGCCGATAAACAAATATGAAGCTGCATTAGAAACAAAGAAAATATGCGTTCTTTATACAATAAAATAAACAAACTCAACTTCGAAAACACACTAAAAAAAAACTCACACTTCAAACAACAAAACGAACAGAACCAGAAAATGCAAAACATGACCCTATCCAAACAGCAAACCCCGCCACCCGACACACTGCCACATCGCACCCCCCACCCACGTCCTCCCACACCTCTACCACCCGGCCCACCACCCATCCCACAACCGCAAGCCCACAACATCACATCACTACCCGCACCGCCAATCCCCCCCGCACTCCCCCTAATCCACCAACATGGCTACTAATGACACCAATCCCTAATACGCTATAAAAGACAGCGTCTCCCCAACCCCTCGCCTCAGCTCCCCCCGCACCGCCGCCCTCCGCCCTATACTCTCCCCCCCCCCCCTTATTCTCCCACCCTCTTTCCCTAACCTCTATCCGCAACCCCACCCCCATCACGCACCCCCGTGAACCAACCCTCTACTCCCGCTCACACGCAAGTACTACACCACGCCTATTGCGAGCATCCATAAGCCACTCAAGACTCCTTTTATAGGCTTATCAACCAAATACTTAATCTGATTAATTATATAGGGTAACTTACATTTTTGCGCTTATTACAATACTGCTTACTCAATTCTAGAGGATTATATTTAAAGAAAGCGAAGTATATAAAAGGCTTTAAGTTGTAAAGCTAAAAAACTGATCTTAATAACAACCTATAGAACACCAATAAACTTATAAAGATTAAAACCTATCCTTCACATTTATCATTAACCTATAAAAACATTACAAAGATTAACAAGACAATAATTAAATGACATTATAATAAAACAAAAACAAGAATGAAAAACTAAACATCGGGGGGGTGGGGATGCTGACAGGGGGAGCGGGGTGGGGACTACCAATGGCACAATGAGCCCTATTTAATAAAAAGAGACTAAGTGAAATGCCCTCTCTTCATCTTTGTCTTCTTCTAGTTTGTTTTGTTTTGCTGAGACCGAACTAAGGGAATTTATGTTGAGTGAGGCAAAGCACAAAGCACTCCTAGCGCTGTAAACATTTCTTTGAGCCCAAGTATAATGATCAAAACCTTGATTTATGTTTAGGTGTGGATGGGGTGTGATGGGGGGGTGGGGCTATGGTCCCCCCCAATGAGGAAACAAAGATTGGCCAGCTTGTTCTTGATGTTTGTGAGTGGGGGAAGAGTTTTTAATGAGTTTTGGCTGGGGGTGACATGGTCGAAGGAGGGGGACACAGGTGAAGTGTAAATAGTGAGGTTTGGGTGGATACAGGGTTTTGGCGGGAATGGAGGTTAAAAACAGTGAGAGGTGTTAGGAGTTGGCAAAAAAGAACCACCCTCAAGTTATAAAAGGAGTATTCTGCAAATGTATCATACTCTATTTGGTGGTGACAGTTTTGGAATTTTTTGGCAGAACCAGTCCTCCAAGGTTATAAGGGCTATTACATGCATGGTCCCTTTGTTATATAACTTTAGGGGTTTGGTAAAAAGGGCCCCCTAAAGTTATATATGGCATAATTACAACTTTAGTCCTTGTAGTATTTATCCTTGTTATACAACTTTAGGATTTAGCAAATTTGGTCCCTAAAGTTGTATTTTCTTTGACTTGATGACTTCTTGGCTTTGACTTTGTCGGGGTTGACTTTGGCTGGCTCGATTTGAGTTTTTTCTTTTCCTTCCATTCCCTTCCAAAAAAACCACAACCAAACAACACTGGCTGGGGCTTTTCCATTCCGTGCTCGGTTTTGTCCGTTTTTGCTTTGATTTTATCCTATTCTTGGATATCCGTTCCCTGCAAATGACAAATGAAAACATACCAATACAATGTTATTTTTGAGGCACATTTTTGGTCCATTTTAAGCCGTTTTAAAGTGGAAAAGGGTAATGTGTGTTTAAGCACATAACAAAATCCCCCCATACTAAGAGACATTCGTGTTCCTCAATGCAATGCTTATGCAGTAAGCACTTAGAAACTAAGAATCTCAATCCCCCTTCGACTAATAACCTCGAAAAGTAGCTAAGTGTTTGTCGAGGGGAAGTAAAGACTCATAAGTTTTGAAAAGCCCCCGTCTTTACCATTTTTTAAATATATACTCTTATTCCTACATATATTTTTGTATTTTTCATTTTTCTCATTTTTTTGTACTTCACATGTTTAAGCAAACTAACTAACTCTTATTTGACTTTCGTTGATTTTTATATACTTTTAGGGATCATAGAACAAGAAGCATTTCGATCCGAGAATGCCCTAAAATAGGATAAATTCAATCTTCCCCGACTTTTCCACATATTCCAAACCAAGTAAAGATGCTAACACTACTCATAATTTTGCAACGTGTGGACTTTTTCACTCCCTACAATTATTAAATCTTAGGATGTATTGCTGATTTTTGAAATTTCAACAAGGATCAATGTTTTTGCAAAATTCTATGTTTCCGACGTTCCAAAAACCCCCGAGAATAATTAGTTTGAAGGCGAGATCATCCCATGTAGCGACTTCCGTCCGGCACATCCAACCTTGCGGTTCATGTGACCACTATTGACACCCCACAGGACGAGTAATCCGGAATCACGGAACCTTAGGTTTCAAAAACTCTCAAGTTCTCGTATACACATAGCTTATAAAATAAAATACAAAGTACAAAGCTATTTTAAATTTAACAAAAAGAAATCTAGTTATAAAATCACACTTATAATATTAAACACTTATTGCAATTGTAACCCTCGTACCCTTTTTAGAAGGCTGCAACATCGGTTGTGAGCCGGCAAGATGCATCAAATTTTTATCAGTCCACAGTTTATATTACTTAATTATCATATATTTTTTTCATTTTTTTTATATAGAGAAGACTTATTTTTGAAAAATTCAAGTATAAATTTAAACTAAGGCTAAAATTTTTGCTATATACTACATAAAAATTATTGATTTAAGTTTAATCTCCAAAAATAGCACGTATATTAATCAGGTTAAGAGACGTTATGGAGAAAAGAGACAAATTACACACAGAGCTCCAAGAATTTCAAAATAATCCTTGTTAGAGCATCCATCTCATACTCCAAACTCTAAAAATCATTTTTCGTTCTTTCCGAATATTCGCAAACGCTTACGTCGAAAACGTTAAGGAAACAAGCTAGAGCTCAACACTGCTCGATCGAGTTAAAAATTAATTCTTATTTCTCTAAACCCAACCAGGAAAGTCAAATTATGACAAAACACTTATTTTATTTTTGAAAATTTTTAAATTTTTTCATTTTTTGAAATTTTGGTGGTAAAAACGGGATTACGTGAAAACAACAGCTGCAGGCACAATCAAATCGAGGATCCCCCCCATACTAGAATTAAACATTGTCCTCAATGTTTTACGAAGGGTTCTCCTACCCAAATCCTAAGCCTTTATTTAATAATAGCTTAAAGATAAACCGTTAGTTCATAAATTTTGATATCTGATTCCCAAATGAAAGCTGAGGACTTTAAGCCGTAGTGATCGTAAGGACAGAAACCATCGAGCACGAGAGGCTTCAAAAATCTGGGACAATCCTGGACAATACAACAAAAAATATAAAACACAGAAAAGGAAAAAGGCAGGCCTCCTCACAACAAAAATACTTATTCATTACTACATAACATAACTACAGATAAGCTTGGGGTGCCTCCCACGAAGCGCTTGTTTAGGGTCACTAAGCTTGACCCAATCCCCTAATTTATTTGTCCTAGTGGAGGTTTGGAGATTCTGGTATAACCAATTTTGGTATGTCCCCTCCAAAGTAGTGCTTAATTCGATGACCATTCACCTTAAAGTTTGGCCTGGAGTTTTAGGATAACTCGACGGTGCCATATGGAAAAACTTGGGTAATGGTGAATGGTCCGGACCAACGGGATTTCAACTTACCCGAGAACATCTTCAATCTAGAGTTAAAGAGGGGGACTTGATCACCGACGTTGAAAACACGGTTTTTTGATCTTGCGCAGGATCCTCTAAGTTTCCTCCTTGTAAACAAAGAATTCTCGATTAGGCAAGATCACGAAGTTCAATTAGTTCATTGAGTTTGAACTTTGGCGGTGATCACGCCTGCGGTTCTCAAGTCCCAGTTAGATGCTTCAAGCCCAGTAAGGTACATGCCTTTCCATATACGAGCTTAGTAAAGGAGTACACCTGATGGTAGTTTGTAAGTTTAACGGAAGGCTAAGAGCGATCATCTAGTTTCGTCCGACCAAGAGGCACTGTTCTCGCCCACTTTCCTTTTCAAGAATATTCAGTTTCAAGCCACGAATAGAACCTCAACTTGCCCACGTTTGTTTGTGGTTGATACGTGGTGGAGAGAACTATAAGTGGACCTCGTATTTAAGCATGACTTTTTCCAAACTGGTCATTGCAAAATGGTGGTTCCCCCGCGATCACTTATGATAGCACCGAGGGGGTCACCGATATCTGCAAAGAGAGATTTAAGAAATTTGCGCAAACAACACGTGGCGTCGTTGGTGGGATCGCAATATGCATCAAACCCTAATTTGACAAGTAGGTCGACCAGACACGAGATATATTTGTTCCCTCGTGAAGACGGGAACGACCCCATGAAATCAATGCCCCAAACGTCAAAGATTTCACAAACTTGGATGGAATTTTGAGGCATCTCATCCCTTTGTGAAATTTTTCCTTGACGTTGGCATGAGTCGTAATTTTTAACCAACCCGTGTGCATCTTTGTAAATAGTGAGCCAAAAGAAACCGGCATCAAAGGCCTTTTTTTGGGCAGTGAATATTGCACATGATGTCCCCCCGGTGGACCCAATTATGGCAAGCTTCAAGGATGTCGAGAGCTTCCTTGCCATGCACATACCGCCGGATCACTTGATTCGCACATATTTTGAATAGAAATGGTCGTAACCATAAGTACTGTTTAACATCTTTGAAAAACATGGTTTTTCTGCAGTGACGCCATTCCTTGACAATGAATTCCCCGCGCATTGTAGTTTGCGAAAGTCTCTGCAAACCATGGGGTACGATCAACAAGAGAGACAAAGACCGATCCTAGAAGTTACGAGGGGGAAATGAGTTTTCGGAGTGAAATCCTTGTTCTTGAAATTTATCTTGATGAGGGTTCTCAATTCCTGGAAAGATTATCCGACGTCCAGATTTTCTGCATCCATTGTTTATCTCGATGATAACATCGAATTCCTTGGAGCAAAAGGATCCACCTAGCATTAGTCTTGGTGCTTAAGCATCCTTTTAGTAAAATCCTTTTATAGTAAATGGTCAGTATACACATGCTTTTGGACAAAAACGAATAAGACCGGGAACTTCCTCAAAAGCATACACAAGGCAAGCAATTCTTTTTTCGGTTGTAGATTATGTGCTTGATCTTCGGTCATTTGTTTTTGCTGCCATAGTGTATTGGGTTGGAAATGCTTGTTTTTTTTCTTGCCCAAGGACTATGCCTCAATTGCAAAGATCGCTTGCATCACTAACATGAGTTCGAAGGCAAGTCCCAGTCGGGAGCCAATCAAAATTGAGTCTTCAATCAGTTTTCTTTAAGTGAATTAAAAGATTCGATACACTCTTTTGAAAAGAAAATCGGAGTCTCTTTTTCGAGCAAGTGGGTTATTGGACGGGCTATTTTTGAGAAGTCTTGCATGAAACGTCGGTAAAAACCAGCATGCCCAAGAAAACACTCGACACCCTTGACAGGTGGTGGGATGAGGGTAATTATAGCAATCCATCGACTTTGGCTATATAGACCTCAAATTAATCCCGTTCTTTGAAATCTTGTGCCAAGGACAATGCCTTCTTTACCATGAAAAGAATTTTCACCCAATTTAGACAAAAGATTGGTGTCTATCGCACCTTTGAAGCCATCTTGTCGCAAACGAGAATAGCAATTTTTCGAAAGAATTTCCAAAGACCGAAAAGTCGTCCATAATGACTTCCATCGCCTTTTCGACCATGTCATGAAAGATAGCCAACATACACCTCTGGAACGTGCCTGGTGCATTGCATAAGCCGAAAGGCAAGCAATATAGGCGAGAACGATTTCCGTAAGGACACTTTGAATTTGTTCTTTTCCTTTATCTTTAGGATCGATGGGAATTTGAAAGAAACCCAAGAAAAAACAATAATCAATCGTTTCCCTCCCCGCTAATCTCTCGAGCATTTGATCCATAAAGGGAAGTGGAAAATGGTCCTTTAACGGTGGCTTCATTTAACATTACGGTGAGTCCAACGCCAACAACGCCACCCTATAACCAATGAGTCGGGATCAATTTCATTTTCATCATATGCAACAACGGTAAAACTCACAACCTTTTTTTTCGAGTACGCAATATACGGGGCTTATTAACCCAAGGACTAATCCGAATCAGGTAAATTAATCCAGCATCAAGAAGTTTTTCAACCTCCTTTTTGATGACATCGTGGATCTTTAGATTCACATGTCTTTGTGTTTGGACCTTTGTTTGTGAGTCATCTTCCATAAGAATCTTGTGAGTATAAAATTCCGGGTTAATACCCTTTATGTCAGAGAGTTTCCAAGCGATGGCTCGCTTGCGTGATTCAAAACCTTTTAATGATACGGCTTTTTACTCAAGTCTTTAGCAATTATGACGGGCAACTTGTCGTCACCCTCCAAAAATGCGTATTCGAGATGAGGAGGTAAGTCCTTGAGTTCGACCTCGGGAGGTTCATCAATTGAAGATTTATCAGTTTTAGCTTCACAAACTTTAAGTTCTTTTCGAATTTCTGGCAAATAATTTCCTTGGTTGGGAGGGGGTGGTGAAGGATCACTATTAAGAATTGCTTCAAGAAGAAGAATATCCCCCTCCGAGTCATAGTAAGAGTCATCAACTTCCGGTGAAGTTGGATCATCTTCAAGAGCGAGGAAAGCATCGGCTTCCTCAAGAAGAAGAAAATCACTATCCCCGAAGGGAGTGAGAGTCGGAGAAGAGGTAGAAACGATCGGGTCATAGTAAGGAGTGGGATTGCCACTCGCGATCACATCGGAGAAACCGAGAACTTCTTGAGAATACTCCTCACAAGCCATTTCAATGACGTCGATTCGGTTCGCCGTCATATCATCGTAATTAGAGGAGTATCTCGAAGTTTGATCAAGATTGAATGTTACGGATTCTTTTCCAACACAAAGTGTTAGTTCTCCTTTGTAAACATCAATCAAGGCACGTCCAGTTTTTAAGAAGGATCTCCCAAGAATTAGAGGAACTTGAGGATTGGCATCAAAGTCTACGACTACGAAGTCGGCCGAAAAATGGAACTTTCCTACTTTTACCTAGACATCTTCGGCGATACCGATCGGTTGAGTGATCGAACGGTCCGCTAGTTCAAGAGTCATACAAGTAGGAGTGAGTTCCGAAAGAGAAAGTCTTTTCCATACGGATAATGACATGAGATTTATGCTAGCTCCAAGATCGGCCAAGGCTAAGCACTCATCCATTCCGGGAAAATCACATGGTATGAGGAATTTGCCGGGGTCTCCAAGTTTTTCGGGCAACTTGTTGAGGATGACCGCCAGGAGTTCTAGTCATTTCACTTAATTTTTCTTTGTTTCATTTCACTTAACCTTTTCTTTGTTTCCAACTAAGGAGGCTTTTGAGAGTCGATGCAAATTTAGAACCTACGAATCAAAGTCTCCATTAAGCCTAATTTCGAAACTCAAACTTTAAAGATTTCGTAGAATTTCTCAATTTGGTCGTTAGCTTTTTCACGACGCCTTTCATCATTACGCCTCGAAGGATACGGAATTGACGGTTTCGGGTTAGGCATCGGAGCACTAACGGGAGCAACAACGGGCTCAGAATTTTGTACATGAGGTTGAACTTGGACAACCGGAGGTTGGACGTCTTTGGTACTTCCGTTATTAATAGGAGGCATCGTGTCCTTTGTGACCTCGGTTTCACGTTCCACTACTTTAAGGGAGGAAGAAAAGTATAGGAATCGTGGGTCCCTTGATAACACCACCGCTTTCGGTAGTAATACCCTTCAAGTCTTCCTTCGGGTTAGTAACGGTGTTACTCGGGAGAGAACCCGTACCCGAAGATGAAGCGGTGTTCATCTTCATGAATTGACTAAACATATTCTTGAGCTCAAGATTAGAATTGGTCAATGTAGTTATGTTGGTTTGTATGTTTTGCATAACCGCATCATTAGCTTTGACGTAGCTTTCAAAATCGGTCTTTGTCACACCTTGTGTTTGAGGAGCCGGAGCTTGGTAAGCTGGGGGTTGATTAACCGGGGGTTGATAAATTTGTCCCCTGTGTAATTATTCCCCCGGTTTTGGTTGTAATTGTTTCCCCGATTTTGGTTGTAATTATTTCCTTGGTTGTAACGATTTTGATTATTTCCTTGATTGTTTTGATTGTTTTGAACGGGAGGAAAACCGGGAGGTCGAATCTGATTAGCAATCTGGGGATGGTAACCGGTATTTCCTTGATTAAAATTAGCCGCGGCGGCTTGGGAAACATATTCTTGAATATTGTCACGATAAACGTTGCCATCGGTGGCGGGACAATTTCGGTAAGAATGAGCACCACCGTAAGTTACACATTTTTCCTCGACCGACTTTACGGTTGCGGGAGCTTGGGATTTTTGTTTATCGAGAATCAAAGTTTTCATCATATCTTTGAGTTCGGCAACATCGGTGGTAAGAGCGGCTACAATCGGGTGAGATACCGGAGGTGGAAGTGCTCGTACCCACTTTGGCAACAACCGGTTTGTTACATGAATTACGAACTTTGGATTTGCTCTCGATGATTCTTAGGCAATCTCGAGGCATCTTATCCAAAAAATTACCACCCGCGGCGGAATTCAACGAATCTTGATCATTAGAGTTCAAGGCATTATAGAATGTATCGAGTTGATGTAATTCCGAAAATCCATGATGTGGACATGCCCGAAGAATATCGTTGAATCGGTCCTATGCCTCATAAAACGTCTCATCAAATCTTTGTTGAAATCTCGTGATTTCATTTCGAAGATTTGTTGTCTTGGAGGGAGGGAAAAATTTGTTGATGAATTTCGAAACAAGATCATCCAATGTAAGAATCTATCGAGAGGTTCTTTCTCACAAGCAAATCCGGTGGCCACCCCTCTAGGAGAAAATGGGAAATAGCATAAGCTTAAATCGACGTCTCGGAGACGTTCGGAGACTGCATCTTAGAAGTGATCTTGTTGAAATATCGAATGTGAGCATGAGGGTCTTCTTTGTCATGTCCAAAAAATTGTTTATTTTGAACAGGGAGCAAACCATCTTAAAGAATCAAAGTTGTCCGCTGGTGATCTCTCGGAACAACGATGGCTCCTCGGAACCCTCTTGGTTCTGATCCTTCTGCAAATTGAGCCATAGACATTATCGGCGATCGTGACAACGAGGGACTTGAATTTTCAATTGTTCTAACAAGATTGAATGGTTCAACAAAAGTCGGGTTAACTTGTTGTTGTTGACGGTTAGAATTACGAGATTGAGAATGAGTGCGCATGCACTAAAATATAAAAAGATTTTTTTTTTGGTTTATCAACAATGAATTCATAATTTATTTTAATAACGGACAACGAGATAAGACAACTTAAACCTAATATCAACAGCTTCTTTCTTCTCGTAACTCTTCGAAAAAAAAACGCACCAAAGGAGGGGAGGAGTAGAAAAGCGCGAAGCTATTAAAAACCTTTCTCCTTTAGGTTCGTAGTTCCTAGGAACAACCCGCCTTATACCCCTCTTTGAGTTTGTTTATCTTTCAAAGGTGAACCGTACCTCGCAAGTGACACAAAAGGTAAGTTTTTGATTCTTTTGTTCGGGAACTTATTAATGATAATACTTCAATTGAAAGTATTATTTTGATGGTGTTCTTTTACCAACTTGTGATTTTTATTTTTTAATTGACAATGTTTTTATATTTTTGGTTTTTTTTGTTTTTATAAATATACTAAAAAGAAAATGAAAAATATTTTTGTATTTTTATATTTTTAATAACAAAAATAACTTCACAGGGAAGGATCTTCAAAACACAAATTGTCAAACTTTGAAACGACAAACGCTTACACTCCTCCCCGGCAGCGGCGCCAAAAATTGATTTTCTCGAGACTAACCTTTAAATATATAAATAAATATATAATACTTATAAATATATAATAAGGATAATTATCAAGAAAATCAATGAAACCGAAAGTAGTATATGATATTCCCGGGTCGTTAATCCCCAACGAGGAGTGAATTGGAAAGTCGAGACGGTTTGATCGCGTAATTTGAATGGATTAAGGATTTTTGGATTTGGTTTTTCTAATTCTACATTTAAAGAGCAAAAATGATTAAGGAAAACTAAAAACGAAAGCTAAAAGGGTTAAAACCTAAAAATAAGACGAAAACGTAAAAACGCGACTTTTAAAAAAAACTAAATTATCAAAAATTAAACCTAAAATGATTTTTTTTAGTTCTTCTAATCCTAAATGACTAAATTAAAAGAAATATTATAGAAAATCCTAAAACGAAAGCTTCTAAAGTTGAAAAACGAAGAAAACGAGAACGGGGATTGAATCTCGTTCTTTAAAAAACTAAATTTTGCAAAAATGACCCTACGAAAACAAAACTAATTTTCCTAAGTGCAAAATGATAAAAGAAAATTTTTAAAAAAAGAATTTTATTTTTTTTATTTTTATTTAATTTTTAATAATTAAAAAACAGTTTTAAAGAAATTAAATGATAAAAAATAGTAAACAATTTTAGAAAAATCTCAAAAAATACAGAAAAGTAGCTTGAAAGGAGTAGAATGCAAGAAAAATAAGAGCAGAAAAGGAGGGCTTATAAATAAGCCAGAATAAGCAGAAAAGTGCTTATAAGCTAAAAAGGGAAAAGTGACTATATAAACTAAATTGTGCAAACCTAGAATAGAAAAGTCCCAAGGGCAACTTGTACAAGAGAGCAGTGTGTGAGGTTTAGAGTATGTAAGGGGGAGGTCTGGGGTTCGAGTCCACAGCTTCCCTTTTTATGAAAATTATAATTTTTTTAAAAAAAATTTCTTTTGAAACTTATAAAACACGCAAATTAATGAAACTTAAAAAAAAACAACTTTTTAGAAACTTACAGTTAAGCGAGAAAAATAAGCACAAAAAGGTAGCAGACTTAACTTTTTACACTACTCTAATATTAAGCTAACAGTTAAGGCAATATGAGGCAAAATAAGCTAAGGCAAAGAAAAATAAGCAAAGACAGAAGTTAAACTACACCAAATAAGCTAAAGCAAACAAAGTTAAGCTAATAAAAACAGACATAAAAGCCAGAAAACTCAAAATAAGCTATAAGCTAAACTGGTGCAGGGCACAGCCTTTGGGACAAGATTTTGACTTATTTTTAAGCAACAAAAAGGCAACTAAGGGCTTAATGGGCTATACCAATGAAAAGCTCAGTTTATGGGCTTTCTAAAAAAGCAAAGAAAAGAAAATTTAAGATAAAAATAAGCTATGAAAAAGGGCTGAGGAAAGGGCAGTTTACAAGGACTTTACTTTTTGCAAAGACAAAAGCCTTATATGCAGGCTTATAAATAGGCTGACAAATAAGCTTCAAAATAGAAAAACTAATGAAAACAGATTTATAATGGCTCCTAATGAGCTTGTACAAAAAAAGCAAGACCTAAAAACAACTTTTATCTACTGAAATTTTAAGATCAAAAAGACAGTTTTAACAAAAATTTACTTATCAAAACTTGACAGAGTTTTAAAGCACAAAGGTAAACTTAAAAGGAAACTTAATCTACTGAATTAGGACACAAACAAGGACTCAAAAACACTACTCTAAGGCTGGATAAGAAAGCTCAATCAAATAAGCTATTTGAATCAAATCTGTCACCACAGAATCAAAGGCTCATTTAGAAAAACCTTAAAACAAATTCTCTAAATTAAAAACCTTTAAAAACATATTAAAAACTACTTAAATATGCTTGTTAAAGTAAGACAAGTAACCCAATTTGATTTTTACTCAAATTTACCCATTTTAAACTCAATTCCTTTACCCCTAACCACCCATTAAAGTATCTAGTAAGGTCCAAATTCTAACTAATTTGACTAAATTAAGCAAAGTCATTAAAGGCAGATATTAGACAAGTAAAAATAAGCAAACATAAGCAGGTTAAAAACAAAAATAAGCACTAAATAAGACAAACAAGTAATAAGAAGATTCAAGGGCAATCATGGCAGTTTAACTTGAAGACTTAAATAAATGATAACAAAGCTCAAATAAGGACAAATAAGCAATCAAAGATCATAAATAAGCAGGATAAGCAGGAATAAGCACAAAAATAAGCAAATGAACAGTGATAAGCTTAAAATGGAAAAACAAGAAAACTCACAATGGTCCTAGCTTTTTGGCAAGAGAATAAGCTCTCAACAGCTTATAACCCAACCTATGTGCTTCCCATAAAGCCCTAAACCCATGGCCATCCAAGATTTACCATGCTCCTTGCTTTCTTGACAAATTTTTGGATTTTTTTATGATTTTTGATTTTTATGACAGAAAATGAAATGAGCTTTTATATAAGTTTTTAATAACTCAAAAACTTATATTAGGGCTTAAAACACAGTATTTAGCAACAAGTAAACTTAAATGACAGAATTTTAAAGAAAACTTCAAACTTTCATTAACTTAAAAGAGGATTACAATACTTGAAAATTTTTAAAAGACAATAAATTAAAAACAAGCTGAATATTAACTAGGTTAAAAACTACTTCCTATATGGCTTACAAAATGACCCTATATATAGAAAACGACTAAGTGACTTTGACTTCTTCAATCTTTGTCTTCTTCCCCTTGTTTTTCTTTGCTGAGAGAAAACTAGGGTGTGCTAGATGTATGAGGAGAAAGCAGAAATGATCTTGGCCCTTAATCTTGAGTGTTGCCCAAGTTCTTTTATCTTGACCCTTCATCTCTTTGTCTCTAACATTGGCCAATGGGGATATTGGGGATTGCCAACATGGCAAGAGCCATGTGGGGTGTGGGGTGAGGGAAGGAGACTTTTTTGTCTGGTGGTGAACAGTAAACGAGGTTGCAGGGTGGATTGAGAGAGATAGTTGAATAGTAAATGTGGCGAGAAAAGGTTTTGGGGGGAAAGGTTTAATCAGGGGTGAGTTTTGTTTGGAAAAAATAAGTCCCGTCAACTCTTATATCTATATTGGCATGTTTAAGCACCTTGCGGTGTGGATGTTTTTGGATAGGAAAAAATATCCCTAAGAGTTACAGAGTTTTGCACAAATGGTCCCCCCCCTTAGTGAGTTAATCACCTTAACACTGTTAATGTTAAAAAGGCCTTTTTGGAGCTTATTTATGGTTTTGGGCCCGAATAGGTTATAACAAGGGAATTGGGGCCTTGTAATTTGCATTTGGCCCATTTTGTCTTCATGTAGTACATTAATGGGCTGCCTAGGCCCATTAGATGGGTACGGGTGGACCATTAAGTATTTCTTTGATTTTCAGCTTCGGTTTTGACTTTGACTTTGTCGGGGTTGACTTTGGTTGACTTTTGACTTTGACTTTGTCTTTTCATGCTCTTTTCATTCCCGTGCTCGGTTTTGTCTGTTTTGCTCGATTTTTGTCGCTTTTCCTATTTATCTGTTACCTGCACTAATACAAAGTAAAACATAACAAATACAATGTATTTTTGATACTTTTTTTTGGTCATTAAGGCTCCTTTTTTTTAGTGGTCAAAGGTATGTGTAATTAAACACAACCACAGACTTCAGTAACTGTTGCCCATTTCCCATGGAGAACGTATACCTTCTGCCTCCTTCTCAACCTCTAAGATAATAAAGACATTCACACAAGATCTTATGTCCTTTATTCTAAATCGGGCAAAATGAATTAACGTCTTGTCCTGATCAGGTTCTTACATATTTGATTCTTGAATGACACTAGTATTTCGGATAGAGATTTATTTTAGCTTGTCTCTTATGGGTAAAGGAAAAGATATCCACAGCCATGCCTAATCTATACGTTATTCTAGAAAAGGAAGGTTTTTAGAACTTGTCACTTACTTATTTGGGAGGCTTATGGGTTCTTATTGAAATGGTCTTTATCTTTGCCAAGGAGAAACTTTTGAATCATACAGGTGTGGGGTCGTGGTCGTCCTCTCTAAAAAACCCTTGTAACTCTTTCGTTAGTGATGATAGAGTTGTTTGAATTTCTCTCAAAGGCTTGCCTCTAAAAGTGTGGACCCGTAATACATTTGCTAAAGTGGCATCTAAATGGGGTGACCTTGTTGAATGGGAGGATTTAGCTGAAAAATCTCTATTTTGTAAGCGTTTGTGTGTGAAAACTAAGCTCAACGAGATAATTGTTGAACGTTTTAAAGTCATTATGAAAGGTTCAGTGTATTGGGTTCGTGCAAAGGAAATGAAAGCCTTTGATCCATTTATTTGTAATGATTCTTATGAAAGTGAGTCATCTAATGATGAAGAAGATGCGGAAGACGACGGGTCACAGTCTGGAGATAAAGTCACAGTAGATAATGATGTTGAGAGGGTCTCTAAATCAAGTTGTATGCATAATAACGACTTACTTTATGATAACAACCACAACAATATAACGTCTGATAAGGATAAAGTTCTATTCGAGGACCCTTTTAATTTATATGATGTCCTGAACAAGAGAAAGGATAGTGGTGACGACTTAAAATATCCACCTAGTTTTACACCAAATGTGACTAACGTGGAGGAGGTAAACAAAAAGGTGGAAGGGGCTACAAGTAACGAGGTAAATGAGCATGTTAATTCTACTTCAAATAAGCTTGAAGAGTCTGTTCCCAAAGGAAAATTTTCATCGAATAAAAGTGTTTGTTCGAAGAAGGTTCACACAGGCGGTTCAATCTTGCAATTAATGGACGAGTTAGTTAAGGCATGACAAACAATAGGCTACAATATGGAAGGGTGTATGCAGAACATTGAAGTAATTATCGACTCACAAGGAGAATGCAACGTTGTCAATTAAATTTTTTTCCTTAAACATTTAAGGACTTGATAATAAGGCCAAAAAAGGTAGGTAAAGGAGTTGTGTATGAAATCATGTTAATTTTGTATCTCTTCAGGAAACTAAAATGGAGAGCATGGAGTTAGTTACTATTAAGACGTTGTGGGGGTAATTCTTCTTTTGATTATGCTCTTAGTCTTTCTTTAGGAAACTCAAGGGGTATTTTATGTGTTTAGCAGCCTACTTTGTTTGTCAAAGATAACGTTACCTCATTTGATAATTTTTTGGCTATTATGGGTACTTGGGTTCCTTCGTCTTCCAAAATCCTTATCATTTATGTTTATGCTCCCCAAGATATAACAGAAAAGAGGGTGTTATGGGATTACATCCTTCATATAATAGACCGATGGGATGGAGATTGTGTGATTATGAGGGATTTTAATGAAGTTAGAAAAACCGAGAAGATAAGGTTTCGGTTTTTTCAATGTCAAGGTGCTAACGCTTCAAAAGTTTTATTTCCTTAGCAAGTCAGATGACTTCCTCTTGATGGTTATACTTACACTTGGGCCCATAAGATCGCCAATAAGATGAGTAAGTTGGATAGATTTCTAGTTTCTAAAGGCTTATTAGCTTTGTTCCCGTATCTTTTGGCTCTTTACTTGGATAGAAATCTATTAGATCATCGTCCTATTCTCATGTGGGAATTAAGCATTGATTATGGTCCTACTCCATTTAGATTTTTTCACTCTTGGTTTAATTTGGATGGTTTTAACAAAATGGTAGAAGATACATGGAAGAGCTTAGCCACCGTTGACTCGAATGGTATGATTAATTTAAAGAAGAAACTTCAAGCTTTCAAAATTATCATTAAACAATGGACCAAAAATGCTAAGAAAAGCTCTTATAAGGCGAAGATCTCCATTCAATCCAAACTTTCTGATATCGACAAAATTCTTGACCAAGGTGGTAGTAATGAAGAGATTTTATCCGATAGATCTTTGTTGTTGAAAGAACTCAACGACATTAATTCTATTGACTCATTGGAAGCGGCTCAGAAATCTAAAGTTCGTTGGGCTAAGAAGTGTATGAGAATAGACAAAGTTTCTTTCATGGTATCTTAATAGTAAATAACCGTTCTCAATTCGCTATTCTGGACCACTGTTGTGGCGAGTGGGATAGTTATCCGTTGGCTGTGAAAAGCGGAGTGTTCCAAAATACTTTCTAATCTATTCTTATCGCCACGTCTACCCAAATATTTTGCTTCGCTGATCTAATTCACTATAGGTTATCATTGGAGCCAAACAAGCCTGATAGCGATCGAAACGTCTTTAATGAGGAGATAAAGAGTGTGGTTTGGGATTGTAGAACGAATAAATCCCCTGGTCTTGATGGCTTCACTTTTGAGTTCTTTCGTAGATATTAGAAGCTTTTAGAACATGATATTGTGGCAGCCGTTAAAGAATTTTTTTGCTTCAGGTACTTTTCCCCCAAGATGTGATTCTTCTTTCATTGCTTTAATCCCTAAGATTCATGATGCATAAGTCATCAAAGATTACCGTCCTATAAGTTTGATTGGAAGCCTTTATAAAATTATTACCAAGATTTTAGCTAATAGAATTAGCTTGTTATCTTCGGGTCTTATTAGTGACGTCCAATCAGCTTTTGTTTCCAATCGCCAAATTCTTGACGGTCTATTTATTCTTAATGAACTTCTTTCATGAGGTAAGCATAAGAAGTTTAAAGCTATGGTCTTTAAAGTTGATTTCGAAAAGGCATTCGACTCTATACGGTGGGATTACTTACAAGATATTTTAAAGATGTTTGGTTTTGGTGATAAGTGGTGTGGTTGGATAAATGGTTGTCTCAACTCCATCGTGGGATCAGTTTTTGTCAATGGAAGCCCTACATCAGAATTCTAATTTCATAAGGGTTTAAAACAAGGGGATCCTTTATCTCCCTTTCTATTTATCTTGATAATGGAAAGTTTGCATTTATCTTTTTCTAAATTTACGAATGCAGGTTTGTTCTCAGGTATTCCTATTTGATAGTTCGTTGACAACTTTCTCAACATTTTTCTTAGGCGGAACGAATGCATCTTACATTGGTAAATGAGACTCCTTGAATATACGCACCATTGTTAATGTCTTGAAGTGTTTCCACTTGGCTTCGGGTCTGAAAATAAACTTTCATAAAAGTAAACTTATGGGAATTGGCACTCGTCCAGAAGATGTCGAAGAAGCAGCCACAACTATGGGTTGTTCGATTTTTACCACTCCTTTTGTTCATCTTTGAGTTAAGGTTGGAGGTGCGATGTCTAGAATAAAATCTTAGGATGATGTGGTTGCTAAAGTGTCCTCTCGCTTATCTAATTGCAAGCTTAAAACCCTTTCAATAGGTGGTCGACTTACTTTAATTAGATCGATTCTAACATCCATTCCTTTATACCATATGTCTATCTTTAAAGTTCCTTTGGGAGTGTTAAAGCTCTTGGAATCGATTAAAAAGGAAACCATTAAGATAGTGGACGGTTAGAAAGAAAAATGGCTTGGATTAGTTGGAATAAAGTCTTAGCTTCCAAAAAATGCAATGGTCTCAGAGTTTCTAATTTCAATGCTCTTAATCGAGCTCTTCTCTTTAAATGGGTTTAGCGAATTTTTTCTCATAGTTCTTGTCTATGGACGAGATTCATAAAAGCTATTTATGGTGAAGACAGTGCTCTTAATTCTCCAAGTTCTTTGTTTAAACGCTCTCCTTGGTTAGACATTATTCATGAGGTTACTATTCTTCGCACAAAAGACATTAATCTTTTAGATTCAATTTGCAAAAAGGTCGGCAACGAGTTAACCACCTTGTTTTGGGAGGACCTTTGGTTAGATGATTTGGCGTTAAAGCATAAATTCTCGAGACTTTATGCTTTGGATAACTACAAACAAATAGCAGTTGTCAAAAAAATTAATCTTGCTTCCATGTTGATACTTTTCGTCGACCTCCTAGAGGTGGTGCCGAGGAAAAACAACTCGGTTTTCTTTTATCCCGCATGGATGGTCTAATATTGACAAATATCCCCGACCGTTGGGTCTGGTCTTTATAAGCTACATGTGAGTTTTATGTTAAATCTGTTCGTCATCTTATTGATAATTCGATTCTTCCAAAGGAGGAAGTCGCCATAAGGTGGGTTAAAGTCATGCCCATTTAATAATTAATGGGTTTTCCTGGAGAGTTTGTTAGACAAAAAGCCCGGCCTACTCGGTTGAATCTTTCCCTTAAAGGTATTGATATTTCGACTATTGTTTGCCCTCTTTGTCATGTCTTTGTCGAATCCGGTTCACATATCTTCTTTTCCTGTCCAATGGCTCGTCATTTATGGAGGAAACTTATGCGTTGGTGGGAGCTTGAGGAAATTGATTTAGCCTCTTATAATGATTAGTTTATATGGCTTAATTCCTCTCGGCTTTTTATGCGGCTGAAAGAGATCTTAGAAGATGTTTGTTATGTGAAGTGGTGGTTAATTTGGCGCTCCAGAAATCAGTTGCTTTTTGGTGCTAAGAATCTACGTACGGAGCTTCTTTTTGATGACCTGTTCCAAATTTCTTTTAACTGGTGTTCCAATCGTTGTAATTCTAAACTAAATTGGGTTACTTGGATGAAAAATCTATTTACCCTTTGCTTGTAATTCGTTTCTAGCAACTTACTAATTTTTAATAAATCCGTCGTTAAAAAAATCAAATTTAAATTTAAAACCTTTTAAAAAACAAATAACACGTAAGAGTCATAAGGGTCGGAAAGATAACAAATACTTCGTACCAATTTAGTAAGACAAATATTGAACAAAATGAAGACAAAAAATTGTACTCCGGTAATTATTACCGTATGACAACTTTTAAAATATTTACTTTAGTAAAGATATTAGGGCCCGTTTGTTTCATGGTTATAGAATAAAGGAATACTATCATTTTATGATTCAAGTTGTTTGGTTTATAATGGGTCCCGCTATTAGGAATGAAAAGGTAAAATGATACCCTTAGAATGAAAGATTTAGGAGAGAAAAAGGTTCATCTTACAGCTTTTAAGTGGTTTCTTAGTATTATTTTAACATTTTGCTCAATTTTTCATCTTAAATTTTTATTTTTTTGTTTTTCTCTCCTCCAACCACATGTGGCCAATAATGATTTATTAATGAATAAAACACTAATAAATATTTTAACAAAATAACTATAGTTTTTTATAAAGATCATAAAAGAAATCCCATTCACATTCCATAAATCAATCAAACTCATACCGATAGTGATTTCCAAGCACAAACAAACGTGCCCCCTTAGTTCATCAGAGCCTCGAGCAGGCAATATAGCTTTGATATTAGTCAGTGTTTTGAATATTTGGTTTTGTCATCTAATTTCAAAACTATATGTTTCAAATTGATCTACATTGATCAATTTTGGGTCTACATTGATCTCAACTCTAAAAACATATGTTTCAAATTTTATTGTTAGAAATTGTGATTTTCTTTTATTGAATTAATTTCTTACAATCAACCTAAGGCCAAATGTAAGAGGAGTGTTTAGAGACGCGTTGTCGCCTATCGCACACTCACCAGAACGTGTCTTACACCATTGCACTTTTCCTCTCGAAACGCGTTGTTTGTTAACTTTCTTGAGAAGTCGGGTGGCGACTGACTTGTGAATCGCTCATGTGTGTGTAAGTTGTGATGTGAGATATGTTTTTGTTTAAGTAAGGTACTTCAAGTGATAAACTTGATTGTTTCATTGCACTATGCTAGGCAGTGTTTGTTTTTTTAAATTCTTTTTATTTTTGTCTGCAAGCAAGAAGAGGAAATCAAATAAGTGCGTTTGTTTTTTCTTTTTATGTTTGAAGGCGGGAAGAAGAAATGAAAGAAGTGCGTTTGTTTTTTTCTCTTATGTCTCCAAGCGGAAAGAGGAAATGAAAGAATTGTGTTTGTTTATTTTAGACATAAGAGGGGCAAAAAAATTTTTTTGAGAGTTTTCCTCTTCTATGTTGTTTGATTTTTTTTATTATCACTCTTATTTCTTCAAGAGTCTTAGCTCTGTTGGTAACCCAATTCATCTCCGAAAACCCATGAGTTCACTGAAAAGATTTTGTGGATAAAATATCAATGGTTCGAATCTCCGCTCTTCCTCACTCCAGTTGTTGCCCCACTAGGCTAGGAGAGTAACCGGAGCTATTCATTGTGGGGTAGACAATGGTTAGTGCCAACAGGCATCCGGGGTCAGGGTGTTCTCGCCAATTCACACCTTTTGTGAATCACTTCTTATCAGGGCTGTAAACGAGCTGAACGTTCAGTGAACATTTTATGAACCGTTCGGGTAAATAAGTTCGTTATGATTCGTTATTTATTAAATGAACGAACATGAACAACATTTTACGTTCTTTTAGTTAAATGAACGAACATGAACAAAAGTCTTGTTCATTCATTTATGTTCGTGAACGTCCGATTATTCGTTCGTTTATGATCATATATATGTTTATGTTTGTCTATCGTATCTTTTATTACATAGTTTTAAAATTAATTTATCAAGAACAAAAAAACACTAATACAACACATACTGTGTACGTATTGTAAATTTGATATTTATTTACGTTCGATTGTTTACGTTCGTTTCGTTTTATTTCGTTTATCGTCTTAATGAACGAACATAAACGAACATGAACAACATTATTTCTTAATAAACGAACATGAACAAGAAAATTCGTTCGTTTAAGTATCGTGTTAGTTTATTTGTCCGCTAAAATTAAATGAACGAACATGAACAAGGCTCCGTTCGTGTTCGCCCGGTTCGTTTACAGCCCTACTTCTTATATCTTAAAGACTTGAGATCCACCTTTTTTCTCGTAGACATGATTTTGCAGATGAGACATAAAACATCTGAAAAAATAGAAACGCAACCTTGAGGGGTGTTTGTTTCGGCTTATATATGGGCTTATGAGCTTATTTGATTTCAACTTATATTTCGTAAACCTTAAATTTATGCCTTATTTTAAGACTTAGGCTTATATATGTTTGTTATATCGTACTAAACTTATATGAAACTCACAAATCGGCAAAATAACAAGTAAAGTTAGCCGAAATCAAATAAACCACATAACCGGTCACATGTGAAGCAAACACCCTAATTGTGATCTTGATGGTGAAAGTAAAAAACCATTGGATGTAAGATCACTAACGAGTTTAACATGTAATCGACATATGGCGGAACAAAAAGGTATTGTGAATTTTGCACACTCGCATATTTGATTGAGACACTATAAAATATGCATTAGACAGTTGTACTGTAAATATAAGCTGCTTTAACTGTTTGTACATTGAGTGTCCCAATCAAATTTATGAGTGTGACAATCAATTGCCTTAAAAAAACGAAAGAGTAAAACTACCCCCGTTTCGTTCCTTAGTGGTTTTGCGTTGACCGCAACCTTTCGTCCTTTGACCGAAAAAGATGCACCAGCCGTCCTTAAGTGAGAAACGTTTTCTGCCGTTGGTCCCTCCCTTTATCGACCTTTACTAACGCTTGTTAGTTGCTCTCATGTGATACCCACCTAAGGGTATATCTGTCTTTTTGTCATATCAGTTTATACACTTACATAGCCCACTCAAAGTGATTACAATATGTTTTAATTTTTTCTTGTTGCTTTCCAGATGGTCAAAGACATTACCCATTTGTTCAAAATATATATCCAAAGTACTTAAGTGTTTATCACCGTCCATTAACATCGAACAATAAATTAAAACGCATAAACGAAAAATCTGAAAAGAATATCATCAAATCCACTTCAACATACAAACACACAAAAAAGTTTTCAAGAACCAATTATGAAATAAGAATTACAAACAACAAACTCACTAAAGATCCACTTGAAAAGGATAGAAATTCAACAAACAACAAAACCTACTTGGAAAATAAATCAAAAAGAACAAAGCCCATTTATCAATTCATCAAAATAAATAAAACCTAACTATATCCATTCCAACAACATCACCACCACACTATGCCAACGTCATCACCACCTCCGGTCTCTATTTTGGTTTTTTATTTTGAGGGCACCTAACATGTTTATAACGGCTTAATTAAGCAGATCTGATACATGATGGGGCTAGCAACTTGTGTGAGTGTGACATGGTGGTGGTAGATTGATCGGCGACGTCATGATGGCTGGAGGTCGTCGGTGTGGTGATGGATGAAAATAATGGTGTTGTTAAAAAATATGATAGATGAAATGAAGTGTTTAAGGTTCATCCATCAAGATCTGAAAATGCGTTTCACTTTGTTTTCTTATTTCTAAATTGAAATGTGTATGTGACATGGATATGGGGTGTGATTAATGGTAGGTAGAAGATAATGTGTCTAAAAATAATGGTTTTGTTTTTTCTCATATTGGTTCCAGTTCAGACCGGACGGGTTCAAGGTGGCGGGAGGTCGGGCAAGGTGGTGGTGGTCAAAATTAATGGTTTTTGTTTTTTTCTGAAAAATGTGATCCACTTGTTTTTTCTTGTTTCCTAAACTGATATAATGTTTGATTGATGGTAATTTGAACATAGTGTTGAGAGAGAATTGGAAGTAAGAAGAGAGGGGAATGAAGAGATGCGTGAATGTTTAGTGTTTTGGGATTTTTAATAAAAAACCAAGGGCTAAGAGGACAAAAATGACCTTCATGTGAGTATCATTATGACCGTTAACTAGTAGTTAGTAAGAGTCGTTAATGGGATGGACCAACGGTCAGAAAACGTTTTCCACTTAATGACGGATGTTGCTTTTTTTCGATCAATAGAACGAAAAGCTGCGGTCAACGCAAACCAAAAGACCGAACGGATGCAAGTTTACTCAAAACGAAATGTGTCAATTTATAAAAGTCAAAACAAGACAGCAATACCCTTATCTCAAGAAAAGTCAAACCCTCAAATTTGACCAAAAGACATTATATAAACTTAATTTATTTTTGTTTATCTTCTTTTCCTCCTTCGCCTCCATTCAACCGGAGAGAGCTGCATAAACTTATCCCAATTCATTCACTCTGTATCTCCAAAAGCAGGTATATATATTTGTTTAATTTTCAAATTTTAGCTAAATTCTTCATCTTTATATATGAAATATATGATCTAAGGTGTTTAAGTCTAAACGTTTAATTACTTATATTTATATGTTTTAATTTCATTATTTTTAGCTGTTAAAAAATATTATTTAATGTTATAATTAGCGTCAAAGTGTAACCAAGCTGTCTAAATTACTTTTTGTAATTAAATAGTATTACATCGATTTTATAGATCTGTTAAGATTAATTAATGTTTAATTTTACCATTTAGATGTAAATATCAGATCTAAGCTACTAGAACATAAAATTACTTTTAGGATTTAATTTATAATTTTGTTGTTTTAATCTATTTTTAAATTTATTATTTTATGAAGTAACTTGTTTATAATCTGTGCTTAAATATATTAATTTTATTTGTTGTACCGTCACATATTATACAGTAATTACTGGCCTAAAAGTTTAATTTTATTTATTTTATATGTAACTGCGTTTTTGTGAAGCAACGAGTTTATCGATTGAATTTAAATCAAATTTAGCGCTTTTCGTTATGTTTAATTTCTCAAATTTAGATGTATAATTAGATCTAAACTATTATATTCATGATTTTATATTTTATAGCTTAATTAAATAGAATTTGTGTTTACAAAGTAACGTGTTTATAATATGCGTTTAAATATATGACTTTTGTTTCTTACGTGAAACATCTCCATCAACATGTACACGTAGACGATTTGTATTTATTTATGAAGACGTAACACTGATGATGATAAACTAATGAACTTTCGATATTTAACAACAGATTTGCCATTTTAAAATTGGTTTTCATTTTGGTGTTTGGTATGTTTACGAATAGGTTATATCTAACTTTAAATTATAATTTGGCCGGATTTTTTTTGAAAATTATTTAATTAATCGGTTTGACCAGGTACGGTTAGGCTGTATCATTATATATAAACTAATTGATTGCTGTGATTTTTTTAGGTAGAGGTGTTATGAATCATTGTGGTATCCAACGGAAGAACACCTTTGCTTCGTCTTGTGAAGAGATGAGGAGTGTGGTTTCGGTGACGGTGTCGTTTGATAAGAGCGAGCATATGGTTTGTCCGAAACCTAGGCGGATTGGTCTCTTTAACACCTCTGTCAATGAGCCTGTTAGGCCTTTGAGATGGCATATGTGGTAACTATTCTTCTATTTGTGTGTTTAATTTAAAGTTTCTATATACTTTTATTGTTTGTCAACTTCAGCCTCTTAACATGGAAATCAATTAATAAGTACGTTAATCATTGTAGCTATCAGCCGGAACCATATGAATCTAAAGCCGGGCTTGAGCTGTTGGAAATCCTATTTGAAAAGGTATTGGTTTTTGTCTTAGTAGATTCGCTTGACTGCTGTTAGTGTACTCTAGGATCTAGGTGTTGTAATGTGACTTTTACGTGCATTTACTGACAGTTTCTTGCATGAAACGTCGAGAAAGTAGTATATATGACTTGTGATAAATTTGTTGCATTTTTGGGAAATCTAGATTATGGACAGTGAACTTAAATTTAAGACACAGTTGTACGTTTCGAGACAGTTTTTTCGAAAATAAGTAACCTATGAGTGATAACCATATTACGACTATAATTTGTGTGATTAATGTATGCTATTTGCAGGGTGGTGGTTATGGCGCACCAGAGAAAACATGTACAGAGGTTGCTTCATCGCCCCCGTTTTTCAATGGATCACCACCAAGCAGAGTATCAAACCCGTTAATACAAGACACTAGATTTGGGGATAACAAGGTCACACCAGTCTCAAGATGTGCAGCGATCCCGATTCCTGCATCTGGTATGTCATCACACACCCCGTCTTCATCTGAACATAAAGTAGGACCCGTTGGTGGCAATTTTGGTAACAAGCCAGCTGTTAGGATTGAGGGGTTTGCTTGCCTCACGAGAGATAACCGCAACAATTGCAGCATCTCTACACGGGCCTAACAAACCTTTTATAGAACTGCAATCAAAGTACATAGGAGTTAGCAAACCGAATTTAAGGAGTTGGTAGAGCAGAAAAAACAGCAAGCTGATGAGGAATTTTCGACATCATAAGGAGAATGTATATATAAGATGTATGTAAATAAGTTGTCGGCAAGTATTAGGGTTGTTAACAAATGAAATGGAGTGAGTAGTAGAGATCATTAGTGAGTTTAAGAGTCATACCCTTCTAGTGATGATTTGTAAGTATAAAAGATCAAGGGGGGGGATTTCCGAAATTTTAAGGTTTGTTATTCTCATAGTTTGTGGAGCTAAGATGCGACTTTTGGAAGAGAATTTTATAAAAATTGTAATGATAGAGCTTATGTTTTCTTCTTTAGAGATGCAGGCTTTTTGCATCAGTTTGAGATGTATAAATGTGAAGTCTAAGATTGCGACTTTTGGAAGAGAAATTTGTATAAATTGTAAGATGGAGCTTATGTTTTCTTCTTTAGAGATGCAGGCTTTTTGCATCAGTTTGAGATGTATAAATGTGAAGTTAAAATATCTTTAAGCTATCTTTCATTTGAAGACTGAATATTTTGATTTGTTGAACTTAAAGTCCAAATGCTGTTAATATGTGCAGCTTTTTTAGTTGATTAAATACCTATTCTCGCGATACAAAAGAGAATTGACATGTGGAATGGTAAAGAAGTGTCCTATTGTTTGGTTAAGGAACAAGGATGGTCTCCTATTTTTTATCGATTAAATTACCGAGTTTGAGCTTACCATAAGGTTCAAATCGGGTAATGGACTTATCTTTTTTTAAAAGTTTGTGGTCACTTCAAAATCGTTCATGCCAAATAAAGTTGTGACTTAAAATATATCACATGTTAATCATGGTAATCATCTCGCTAGTTTAAAGGAATGTCATTTTCACTTGATAATCAGTTTCTAACACTTGATCATCTCATGTTTACATCAATGTACTTCCAAAACTTATAAATTTTCAAACATGTCCAAATATATATATTAATTAGAGTTAATTGCATAAATGGTCCCTGTGGTCGTTCGGGAATAACTAAATAGCCCCTCAAACTTTTTTGTAATGAAAATGGTCCCCATGGTTGTGAAACATAACGAGTTTGGTCCCTGTGATAAGAGGATTCATAACGGTTTTGGTCCTCATGAACCATAACGGATTTGGTCATTATAAGGACCAAACCCATTATGTTTCAAAACCATAGGACCAATTCGTTGTAAAAAAGTTTGAGGACCTTATTTGCCGTTAAATCCGGACGACCACAGGGACCATTTATACAATTAACTCTATTAATTATAACTAAATATCTTAATTTGTTTATTCCTTTTTATACATTGATTAACATATCAAATTATCTTAATCAAGGAAATCAGTGCCTTTTCATTCCCAGGTCACTTCTTCTTTTTGGTTATCTACATCCATCCCCAATGACACCGGCCTTTTACTTCAAGGTCATATCTTAAACAATTTCACTCTTTTAATTTGGGTTTTATCATATTGGAGTCAAAAATCCGGAAAAGGAAAAAACAATCGTATATTCTTGATTTACTTCCTAGATAAACACAAAAATCTTGTTAACAATGTCTTCTATGAGTTCTGTCCACAAGTTGTTTGAAGCTGGTGAAATGAATCCATGCTTTATTTCCATGTGGGTCTGCCTTCTCTTTTTTTGCCTTACCGGGAGGCATCCTTCACTGATATTTAGTCGATGCTTGGCTATGGACCTTGGCGCTCCAGTCATATCCGACGGTTTTTAAGCGAACGCATCAAGGTTGCTTATAAGTAGATATCCTTCCCTTTTCAGTTAGGCTTTCGCTTATCGTGATCGTTTGATCTGGGCATTCTGGATGGATTGCCACCTTAATTACTTTTTGTTAGTGCAAATATTACGATACTTAATCTATATCGATCTCTTTTATGTTTGTGATAGACAAACATGTAAATCACATAAGTGGCGCAAATCATACAATACGCCCCCATTTACATCTTCAACATCTCTCGACGTCTCAAGTATGCATCAAGACGGACATTGGTTTACACCAGACGTAAATCACATAAGTGCGCAAGTTACTCGTAATCACAAATCATCAATGCATACATGCATCAACATCTCTCGACGTCTCAAGTATGCATCAAGACGGACATTGGTTTACACCAGACGTAAATCACATAAGGTAATTACAAACTCATTAAACTGTAGATGATCAAGAACTAAGTTTTTTTTGTCTTAAACAACCTTACATTTTTAAAATGTAACAAAACAAATTTTTCAAAATCAATTAGACAAATCCAAATTTTTGAATTATACAGAATGTTTTATGTGGATAAATATTTCAAAATTCAAATCTTGTCATCATCCCCCCCCCCTCCCCCCCCCCCCCCCCGCCCCCCCCCCCCCCCCCCCTCCAAAAAAAAAAAAACAGGTTTAGTTCTTCACCAATAATTATTTCTCCCAACAAAAAGACAAAAAACTAAAAGCATCTGTCGGGGCGGCCCACGTAAATATACGGCGGTCCTCGCCGGCCGAAAGGGGGAAAAAAAAAATAAAAAAAAGAAAAAAAAATTTTTTTTGGGGGTTAAAAAAATAAAAAAAACATAATATATATGGGGTCGCCACTCCTTTAAACAGATTCTCCTATAAATAGTGAGTCACTTTCAACTATTTACACAACCCTTTTGCATGAATTTCTTTCAGTTCTTTCTCTTTCTAGATCTCACTAAATCTCTCTAAATCTCTCTAAATCTTTGATCATTCAACTTGGTTAATCTTGTTTAAATGTGATCCAATCTTCTATCCTTTCCTCTTTTCCTCAAGTGCAAGAGAAGAACTTTCGTCATCGTCAAGATACGAAGTTATGTAGTCTAGTTAGTCCATTTGTAACATTTGTTACATATAGATCGAGTCCATGTCTTCCAATCTTTAGTAGTGTGTAGATCCGAATGGTGTATAAATTCGAAATGGTTGATGGTGTGTCGGTTAGTATTTTAGTCCTCAAAATACAAGTGTGGGTGGTAGATTGGTTCTAGCTAAGATTAAGACTCGACATTTAGCTAAGTGTCGGAAAATAATGTACGCGACACGATTTATATGTTTAGGCCATAAAACACAAGGTTTTTATTTGGCCAAACAAAAATCTACAGTTTTGGTTGTAACCGAAAGAAGAACCTCGACATCTGCTTAGTTTTCGTAAAATAATGTAAGGCAACGTTAAAGGTTTTCTCCGCCTAAAGGAGCTTGTTGATTAGTGAAGTAACTCTTGAGTTGGATACTCGGGGAGTGGAGTAGGACGAAGAGGAGCTTCGTGACCGAACCACTATAAATCACCGTGTCCGGTTTGCATTTTCTTTTATCTTTCTCTTTACTTATGTCTTTACATTTATCGCCTTACTTTTACACTTGCTTTGTACTTATGATTGTGTGAATTGTTGTGTATGTTGTGTTAGCCATGGTTGTGTAGTTCTTTGTAGTAAACATCGTGAGTGTGGATATATTGGTAGAATATGCTCTAGTTATTGTAAATCTAGTTTTGACACTTCTCATATTGCATCAAACTTGATTGGTGATTTGATACAAATAATCTAGTCCGAAAACCTCTTCTGAAGGCGGTCCCTATAAATCAGGCGGCTCCCTGATGTATTAGGCGGCCCCCATATATTTATGGGACCGCCGACAGAGCATGCCATTTAATGACTAGCCATAATTTTTAAAAGGAAATGTATTCAACCCCCCCCCCCCTTTACGGTTTCCACAATTGGTATCAGGAGCCACGTCGCTCTAGTTTTCAAAATAAATGGTTTTTAAAATAGAGTACGATCCATGTATCAAATTACCAATGAAGGGGGATTAAATATGAAAAGTGTTTTGTTGTTTGATTCGTACTAGTTTTGTTATTAAATATACTTCGTATACTAGCTTGAATGAAAATCTTTTTAAACAGCTTGGAAGTGTTAATATATGTATTTCTAACTCCTATGAGTAGAAATGACGTCTAAAACACCAAATTTATGTGCGGGAACAACTTCTTAAAGTCTTATGTTCTACAGTTAAGTCACCAAATGATTTTGATCAAAAAACGTGTTTTTGGGTCACTAGTGACGATCCCCTAAATGTTAGGGCGGCCCCAAATTAATAACTAGCCGCCACCTTCTCTCTCAGGGGCCGTCTGTCTGGTTTCGTTAGACATTGGCAAACTTCAAAAAATTCCATATAAAATCAACCGTTTAGTCCCATAGAAGCTCGTGCCCACCCGCCCCCCCCATTTAAAGTAAATGAGTCTAATTTTATTAAAACCACTTCAGTCATTTTATGCATAACTAAAGTTAGTACAGAAAATAGCAAATACTACATAGTGGTGAAAATTGTAATGTTCTGTTTTGACGTAAAACTTGTAGCTTATTCTTTTCTTTCAAGTCAAGCAGTTTAGTCCGATGTAAGTTTTGAAAAATGGTGTATTTATCTTTTCAAAACATTCATCTTGATTAACTTTTGAAATGGGGAGGAAACTATTTTATTTTCAAATAAAATCAAGCTAAGTATACAACGTTGTATCTAATACACAAAACAACGACGAATATCTTTATGTGTATGCTAGATGATTATGTGTGTTTACTTGTGTTTTAACTTTGTTAATAGATATTAATAGCATCATTACTATTTGTAATTGAGCTACTTATATATCTAAACACGTGCTCCATGTATGCTATGTGTTTGTTACTAGTTTTTCCGAATCATGCCTAATAGGATTTATGCTAGATCTCTTGCGTTAAGTTGCGAAGTTATTTGTGCATTACATATAGGCATAGAAGCCTATATTTACAAATGTTACATAAACATATTGTAAATCATTTTAAGTGTAGTAACCCACTTAGGAATTAGAGTCCAATAATGTGTCAAGTAGGTTGGAAAATATTGTCATAAGATCACACGTTAAAACCCGTCATCAAAATATTTCCAACACATTAACTCTCTTTCAACAAGATGTCTAAATCTTTTCATCATTTTGCGTTGTTTGACTTTAGGTTGGTTAAACAAAAGAAAAGATTGTATTAATATATTAGTAATTAAGTAAAAAAAATGTATTTTTAAACTTTGCTTGTGCCTGCATTGTTCTAACACACACATAATTATATTCTTTTTTATAAACATATAGTATTTTAAAAAAGATGTATGTTGTATAAGAATTGTTAGAAAAATCATTTATATACTCATAAAATGCCAAAAACTATGCATACTATACATATCAACAAATAGTGTTTTTTTTTCGCACAAGCAAAATATATGACAGTCTTGAAGTAAGAAATTAACTTGTCATTATTCATCAACATCACATTACAACTAGTGTTAGGATTAATAGAACACACTATGAAAATCTTTATTTGTTTTCTTAAAAAAAGAGTGTTTGTGAGGGTCAAGAAAGATTTCAAATATATATCGATTTATTATTCAAATTATGATTGATATTATAAATTGAATTCTAATAAACAAGTTTTCGAGTATGGACAAGAAATCGGATTCTTATTTGTCTAGCTTTAAGATGATATCAAAATGTAACAAGAGATATTATCTTAAACCTACATATTCAATCACACTCGATTGATATGAGAATAACGACATTCTTTTCCAGGACAAAAAGAATATACATCGGATCATAACTCACACTTGTGTAAATGATGTTATATTGAGTCTACTTGTCCAATAGTTGTGTTCTAAATTTTTGGCAAAATATATGCATAAAATACACAATGAAGTAGGATTGAGACTTGAATTTTTATCCAAAATATTCAAAGTAATTTAACGAGGCACTGCACTTGGTAAAGTCGTCATGGTCCGCAAAGCCAAGACCATGCTTAAATGCATTCACAACTATTTAACTTTGCGCAAACAATTCAAAAGAACAACTCAAAACTCAAACTCTATTCTCATTTAAACTTTCTCTTACTCTACCAAATAAGCATAATATTTATTCTTCACAAAATGAGAACCCTTTAACCATCTAAGGTTAGGAACTAATAATCATGAACATATTACCACAAACCATTATTGCGACTTTCTTTAAATAAGAGATCGTAAAAAATTTTGAATATGAAGATGATTATTATTCAAACGATAATCAATCTCACTATTCAATCTAATTACAAATTTGGAATATGAACATGAAATCGAGATTATGATTTATCTAGATCACGAAAATATCAATCAAATGACCATAGATATTTTTCGAGTCTACATGTTTAACCATCCTCAGTTATTACATGAAATCACAAAGTCGATTGTAAGACAACAAGATTAGTCATCAAATTGCAACTCACACTTGCAATGAAGATGTCTCATTGAGTCTAAAGTGTTCAAATGTTTGTGTTATTAGCTATGGTCAAATTATACATGCTAAACTTAACACACTCTGAGTAGGATTGACGACTATAAATTTCCAACGGAAACGCATAATACTCCGAACTTTGATGAGAAAGACTTAGATGTCATTTTCGAAAACTCAAATTGAGAACTCTTATACTTATATAAGTTTCTCTTGATAACCTAATATCAACACCATCTCCCAAATAATATAAAAATGATCCTTCCCCAAATTTGGCACCTCCACGGATCGATGGATCCTTCATCCTAGATTCATCTTCGATTTAGGTAGATCCGCCCTATGACATTAGATTTAAACATCTTCCTCTTGTCAATCTCTTGCTTAAAATTCTAACATACATGTTATTTCTACAAAGAAACAAACACAAGATCTATTGAGGTCAATAACCTTAATTATATTTCTTTCATAAAAGACATGCAAAGGTGCATTCTTTGAACACTCTCATTGTAGAGCATTACACATTGTCACTCTTAAGCATACTCCTAGGTCCTAGATGACTCATTCTCTCTTATACCTACAACAACTTGCTTGCTCTCTCATTTAACCTTAGAATTCCACACATCTTGATTAGGATTATGCAAACCGAAATTAAAGCATGTTAGTTAAGTCATGTTAGGCCCTTTATGAAAAGATAATACAAATTTTATCTTTGCTACACTTCATTAGGCAAATATATGAATTATATTTTGTCTAACATGATAATGACTACTAGAGAATCTATTGCACTAAGAAATTCAATTTGACCTAACGGTTGAATTGCTTCCAAGAGTGAAGTTGGGTTCCTGGTATAACCCGTAAAAATGGTCGTGTTTAGCCTGAATTGAGCACCACTAATGATAGTCTCATATTCATTCTCTAATTTGATTAAATGTCTCTTCCTAAATATGCCTAATTATAGTCTACATCGATAGACTTTGTATCTCATTAGGAGTGCACACTAAGAAAGTAGAAATTAGATTTCTCCTTAGTCAAACTAGACAACATGCACCTCACATATGTGCTTTGAAGCATCAAGATGATAACTTCCTCCCGTCTGATGTAATTATATCACTTCATAATTATTTTGATGCTCAACGATTAATTACATATCTACTAAATGCGTGTCTATTATAAAGGGGTTTGTCTTTTTCTAGCAATTTGATAAAATATCTCTTAGTTTATCTAAATGACACATGCTCCTAAATGTTAAATGCTAACATGTTTTACATGATGATTGCATTTAAAATTATCATGTTTTGTTTGCGTCATCTTACATGACTTACATGTTAATTGTGCACTTACACTATGTTAGGTTGATGTATCTTACACATTAATCTTGTTGATTATTACGTTGATGCATGCTTAGATAAACTTACATGCTTATATCTATATGCCTTATACATCTATGTATATATCTTCTCACACTAGAATATCTTTCTTCACGTCTGGGTCACTAATCTAAATTTTCAAAAGAGTCATAAATTGGTCTTAAATCTTCTAGAGTCTTCCCTCACATATTTCCTTAATCATCATCTCCCTTTCTTCCAAATAATCCACTCTTCGTCACAGAAAAGTTAGATGCAAATCTAATACCCTTCCAAGTAGGTTTTTGACAACTTATATAGTTCATTTGAAATATTCAAGTATCTTTAACTTGCAATCGCAAACATTAAAGGTCATATCTAAAAATCCCTATTCAAGCCTTTTAACAACATAAGTTAAAACTCTCTCCTTTTCTCTTCGACAAAACATTCTTTCTTTTCGATGAAAACATTCTTTCTCTTCGACAAAAACACTCTTTTTCTTTCGATCACACCTCTTCCTTCTCACTCAACCACGCCTCTTCAACCATAGAGATGGTTAATCTTTTTCCTTCACTATTTCCGCTACCACCTTTAAGACAACACTATACCTCATCATGTGATTGTTCTATGAACATTCATAATACTCGAGAAGACCACCATCCGTCTTGACATTGTCAAGCTCGTCGCCTCCATCTTCGTTCGCTTTCTTCTTCTTCTTCATTATTATTATTATTATTATTATTATTATTATTATTATTATTATTATTATTATTATTATTATTTTCGCATACGAAACACACCGAAGATACGTCACCATTTTCTTTGGGACAATGTCTAAAAGGAAACATCTCCATCGAAAAGGTTGCGTCTGAAGATAACATCGCCGACATTCTTTCTTTACCCCTCAAGCGCGAATCGTTAAATTATCTTCGTCAAGGTTTAGGAATGATGGAACACATTCCATAAATCGTTTCTTTTTTCTTCTGTCTCGATTCGAGTCCGTGTTCCATTCCGTGTCGTGACAACTTAAATGCTTCATCCGAAGTATTTTAAGCATTTTTAATTGGCGAAATGCAAATTAAAATGTCACTCCTTTTGAAAAATTCATCAAAAATCAAGCCCTAAACATCCCTCCTGTTGGTGGTCTGGCAGCCCCCAGATCTATCTGGCGGCCCTCAGATATGTCTGGGACCGCCGGCAACAGGCTTGTTATAGCGTTCATTCTTTTCTGAATACATAACCAAACACTTCCTCTCTTCTGCTATGAGCTGACGTCTACTTTACACCCAAACCTATGCCCAACATCTCTCTAAAGATCAATGGGTCATCCTCATATCCTAATTCTTATAAGTATCATTGCTTATGGTGTCAATAGTCAAGTGAATTTCATAATGAATGCGCGTCTCATCTTCAAAACACCAATCCTTACAATCTTCAAACTCATAAATTGATCCTCACTTCTCGTAAACCTCTTTTCTCACCTCGAATGGTCTTTTCACTTCTAAACGGCTCCTCTCTTTCTTAATAGTCTTCTCACTTCTGGTAGTCGTCTCACTTCTAATAAGTCTTATCTTCTCTAATGTTTCCTCTCACGTCTAAAGATTTCTTCTCTTTTAATAGTCTTGTTACGATTAAAATTCCTCCTATATCCTCTCTAAACACTTAAATTATTTTCATCTGAAATATTTATGTAGAGAAGTAAATTTGCTATTATGCAAATGTCACTCCTTCGCTAAACTTTCCACTTTCTAGAAAGTGAAGAACATCAAGAAGATATTCAATCTTCAAGTGTTTAATAAGTCCACCAAAACCGTTGAGTCTCTATTATTTCTTCCACCATGAAGACTACCACCTCATTTTACATACCCACCTTTATTCTTCAACATTGTCAACCAACAAAGCACCAAACAAAGCTTAGAATTCCCAATCATCCACTTTTGTCAAAAAACTCTAGATAGGATCATAAGCACATCAATTGTTATGCAAATAAAATATCAATCTTTTCTATCACAATCTCTAGTCACATGTTCCTTCTTTAGTATCATCATCCTTTCCCACTTTCGGCTCAATGGAAATCATTTTCATTCACATCTAAGAGGACATCGTCCCTCCATCCTTATCTTATTTTTCTTTTTATTCTTTGAGGGTATATATATATATATATATATATATATATATATATATATATATATATATATATATAGAGAGAGAGAGAGAGAGAGAGAGAGAGTTAGGATCAAATAAGAAGTTTTCTTAAAATAAGAATGATAAGAAGTAACTATAATCGCATATCCGAGATGCACCGACTTAAATTAGATGCATCTCTATAATCTTAGATGCATTATAACGCATTTCAAGCTTTTAATTAGATGCATATACATATATTATATGCATTTCATGATTTCTTATGTTTTTTGTTCCTCTGCACAGTGCTAAAATCATGAAAATCAACTTGCACTATCTACACATCAAATTAACTTTCAACTCGAAATGGTTGTATGTAAATGAATAGAAATGATCTAATGCAAATCGTTGCCCATCTCAAATGTGTAGTTTTAGTCACTATTGGCAGTCAACAGCAACTGGTGGGGAGGGGATTGGGGCTCCTCACCAATTCAATTTTAATTTACTTCTCACTGGATCCATACTATATATATATATATATATATATATATATATATATATATATATATATATATATATATATATATGACATATTTTGCCAAGATATTAAGTGTCATTCGTCTACTTTTAAAAAGGTCATTCTCATAATATTTTTGTGTCAATCAATAAACGAATCTAATTCTCGTTTATCAAAAGTCGGTCTAATCTTTCTCCGTAAACATACATCTTGAGTCTTTTAATTATATCATTTATATTGTTGTTTTTTTTAAATAATGATTGCATGTGTCTAGCTTCTAACTTTCTTTCAAAAGTGTCATACTTTAGAATAATAAAACCTAGAAGTGCAGTCCTAGTATTTATTTTAAAGGTAGATTCATTTATAATATCTTTATTGAATTTTAGATTATGTTTTTATTTTATGTTAATTAAAGGTGTGTCTTTGTTATTCACCCCCGCAAAATGGTTTTGCTATATGTATATGTGCACTTGTCTACTAACTTTGTTTTGTAGCACAACAATATCTTGATTCCTTGGTGCCCCAAACAAGGGGGAGCATACACCGAGGGGGAGCACTTGCAAGCGTTTTGCTCATTTAAATTGCATCGAACTTCTTGAGCATCGATGGTAATTTATTTGATCCATGGATCCGTTAGAGTCAATATACAAGGAATGTAATTATCATGGGGATGCAATAAGCAAGGGGGAGCTAGGAGCTATGTGGTTTAATAGCATGGATTTAGTTTAACCATGATGATAGAAGACTTCACTAGGATGATGCAAGCTCACCTTTATAGGAAGATAGGATTGGGGATTGTCAAATACGATGAAGGGTTTATTCATACTCCAAATACTTCACCTCCTCCACTTCAAAATCACCCTAAACCTTAAGGTCATCCTCCCATACCTTCAACTTATATATTTGAAGTACCTACTTTCTTTTCATGCCTTCTTCTCATCTATCATGACATCCTCTAAATTATCCAAGAAACACAAAATCACCTCAACCGTATTTCTCATGTTGTCTTCTCATTCCTCTAACCAATATACTTGGATCACCTACCTTTTCCTCATTCCTTCAACCTATACACTCAAAGTACCTACCTTCTTCTCTTGCCTACCTCTCATTTCTCATGAACTTTTTTAAACTATCCAAGAAACACACAATCACCTTCACTTTTATTTCTCATATCTTCTCCTTATACCCCAAACCTATATACTCGGAGCACCTACCCTATTCTCATTCCTCCCAGAGTACGTACCCTCTTATCATGTCTTCTTCTCAAACCTCCAAAAAAAAGGTATATGCTCCAACCATTATCTACATAATATCTTTTTGCTTTGACAAAAGGGGGAGAAGGAAGTGTAAACGAGTAACTTTTAAACTTTACTATGTGTTATAGTTTACATAGTTTGTCATCATCAAAAAGGGGGAGATTGTTAGTGCAAATATTACGATATTTAATCTATACGATCTCTTTATGTTTTGGTAATGACAAACATGTGACTTGTAATACGTAAGTTAAAGTGCATCAATTTACTCGTAATCACAACATCATCAATGCAGAAATTCATCAACATCTTAGCGTCTCAGTATGCAATCAAGAGGACATTGTTTACACACCGAACGTAAAATAAATTAGGTATGTACAAACAAGCATTAAATCTGTACGGAATGATCAAAGAAATAAGTTTTTATCTTAAAATTTTTTATTTTTATAAATCTCTGTAACAAAATACTTTTTTCAACTTAATTAGGAAACATAATTCTTGAAATTATAAAGAAATGTTTTATGTTGTAATTATTTCAAAATTCAAAATCTGGTTCTTTTCCCTCCAAAACATGTTACACTTTTACCAGACAAGTTTGTCACCACAAAAAGACAAAAATAGGAGTGTCTGTCGGGACAGTCCCTTAAATAGGCCGGTAGCCCCTTAAATACCGGCGCCCCCTAATATATTTGGGACCGCCATTTCTTGACAGGCTATTTTTCAGCTCCTATAATAGTGGGCCACCTCCAACTATTTTTACAACCCTTTTGCACGATTTTGGCTAGGTTTAAGCAGGATATTTAATCCATCAAAATAGGTATCTCAAAAAAATATATCATCACAGGTCTTATGACTGATATAAACGCGTTATACAGAAAGTCTCATAATAGTGAAAACATCGAAGGAGAAAGTGTAGACGCGTGAGTATGTTTGTATAAAGTTTCAAATGTTCAAGGACGAAGTCTCGTTTCTGATATCTGTAATGTTCGATGATTAATATCGGACGAGGCTAATGGATGTAAGTATTCAACTTACTTGGTAGTACTAGGATGTATCGCGACCTAAGTCTTCGTACTAGTGGCCCAAAATGAATAGTTCGACTAGATGTTTCGTCGATAGGTGTTTATCTGGTTTAAGGGGGTTGCATTACCTATTGGATAAAGTTGTACAAGCAAGGACTGCTCAAGGACCCAACAACAGCCACATAACCACGACAACTATAACAAACAGTGATGGGATGCGGAGAGTAAGGACATTTCGAGAAACAATATCCCTAGTATAAAGTTCGATAAATGAGGGGAGCTCGCGAGAGAGCTTAGGTGATAGGTGACGGAAGATTGTACTAGGCCTGTTAGCTCCACAGACAGTTCATGATCGTAAATATTTGTAACAGCAAAAGTAATAACTTAAAAATGAAATAAGGTAGTTCAAATGAGGCCTTAAGATTCTGCTGAGTGGTAAGACATGATTGTGTTTCTAGACCTTTTTAACGGATTCCGGTGATTTTCGGGTTCGAGTTCATACTCGTGTCATATTGGATACCATTAAGCCCACTCATTTATAATTCCTTATTTACATAAAGAAGCGTCCAAATTTATGCAAGTAAGAAATGATAAACTTATGGTTTGGTGATTTACAATTTATTTATTTAAATGAAGAGGCGTCCCAATCCTTTCAAATAAAGAGATTATAAATCATCCTACTTAATAATTTCTGATGCAATATGCGTACTCACATAACCTTCAAAGTGGTGGATAACATGACAATGCATTTGTTCTAATGAGTGTTTAAAACTCGTCTTCGGAGACAGGGAGTAAAACAATCAGGGGAAATCGACATAGTGTTCAAAATAATTAATGAGTACTCGGTTAAAGTAAATAAGATAAGGTGTTAGTGCAAATATTACGATATTTAATCTATAAGATCTTTTTATGTTTTGGTAATGACAAACATGTGAGTTGTAATACGTAACGTAAAGTGCGCAAGTTACTCGTAATCACAAATCATCAATGCATACATGCATCAACATCTCTTGACGTCTCAAGTATGTACAAACAAATCATTAAACATGATTAGTGATCAAGAAAATAATTTTTCTTATTAATCCATCATATTTCTACAAAACTATATTTTTACAAAATACACAAAATAGTTTTGCTAAATAAAAACAAAAATAATGTTTTATTTGAAATTCAAATTTTGAATTCAGTTTTCCCCACAAAACTGAATACAGCTCAGCCAGATAAACCTTCCCAACAAAAGGACAAAAAATGAAGCTCAAAGCGTCAGTCTAGGAGCGGCCCCCATATATATATGGGACCTTCGGGACCGCCACCAGCTGACCGTTGGATTTCCCTGCCTATAAATACTGCACTCTCTCCTGTATAAAATTAACCCTCTTTGCACAGATTTTTAAAATTATTTTCTCTCTCTAAAATCCCCTTTCTCTCTCTAAATCTCTTGATCACTAACATAGTTTAATCTTGTTTAAATGTGATCCAATCTTCTATCCTTTCCTTCTTCCCTCATGTGCAAGAGAAGAACTTCGGTCATCTTCAAGATCCGAAGTTATGTAGTCTAGTTAGTCCATTTGTAACATTTGTTACATATAGATCGAGTCCATGTCTTCCAATCTTTAGTAGTGTGTAGATCCAAATGATGTATATATTTGGATGGGTT
>BQNB010036441.1:31125-50133 GCA_026074375.1 Tanacetum coccineum | reverse complement strand
CATAGCCCCTTTTCTCTATGTTTTATTGGGGTAAAAATGATGCTATGTGTTAAACTATTTTAGTTTCTGTGATTATTTGCTACGTGGTTATTGTTTCGTGATTAGTTCTGTTGGGAGTGGTCTTTAATACTCAACCCAAACCAACTGAAGGGTTGAAATAATACCTACTGATTTGTGTGATAATCAATTGGAGTAGTTTGTGATGTGATTAGTTCGGTTGGGAGTGGTCTTTACTACTCAACTCAAACCAACTGAAGGGTTGAAATAATACCTACTGAATCATGTGGAAAGGCTCCATGGCTTAGTGATCAATTGGAGTAGTTTGTGATGTGATTAGTTCGGTTGGGTGTATTCTTTACTACTTAATCAAATCTAACTGAAGGGTTGAAATAATACTCATTGATGTATTGTGATACAAGCCTAAGTATAAGCTCCAGCTGGTAGACTTTTAGGTGCGTAAGTGACATATGGATCGGAGGTAACGTTCCTACCTAATTGTTGTAATGGATCGGGGGTAACGTTCCTACCCAGTTGTTGAAATGGATCGGGGGTAACATTCCTACCTAGTATGTGGATTGCATGTTAGCATAAGTTCATATGTTGCATAAGTGTCATATATTGTTTTGATAATCACAGTAATTGGATTTAAAAGATTGATTTGTGTGTCTTAAACCTATGACTCTCACCAACCATTGTGTTGACGTTTTAAGCATCATTTTCAGGTGAGCATGATGGAAATAAGATTGAAAGAAGTGGCTAGTAAGAGACCATATGTTGTGATGATATCCATTCTTGTTAACGCCTCGCTTTTCCGCCTTGGCGGGGTGTGACACCTCACAAATCCCATTTGTGAAGCCAGTGTTTGAAATGGTTATAGTCCAGACAAAGCTTTTGACCTAGTTCTCTATAACCTTGGCTCTGATACCAATATGTAACACCCTCAAATCTGAGTATGCAACGGAATGTTGAATATCCGAGGGCGTTACTTTATGGATCAATAGCACAAAATATGCGAACGACCACTAAACGTGTCATTTGAAAAAGATACATTGGATTAACAAATTACTTGTTTGTTACATAAGCTCATGGCTTTAAATTGTTCAACAATATGTAGAGATTTCGGTTTATAACAATTGTCCCCAAAATGTAATAAGACCCCAAATCTTTAATGTTGACTCTTCAATTATTGACTTCTAATTTCTCATCGCACCTCGTGCCTTATTGACCTAAAAAACATGCTTAAAACGTCAACATAATGTTGGTGAATTCATAGGTTTATGTAAATCATTTGTAGGACCGCAATATTTCCAAGTTTATCGCCATGGCAGGTGTGACAGATTTGGTAATCAGAAGTCTATGGTATTTTAGAGAACTAGGTGGTTGAGCCTAGATCTATAGCTTAAGAGGACCCTCATATAGTTGCATTTAGGGCATAATGTTTGTGTACGTTATATACCATATGTTCTCGCTACTTAAAGCCTTTAAAATTCTTCCTATTTGAATTACTACTATTAATAGAAATAATATTCTTTTCATTTATGGGGATTTAATAGTAATTACCCCTTTGTTATTGTTTGCAGCAAGTCTATCCCCTAACCTTCGAATAATAATCGATGGGTGGTGAAAAAAATATGAAAAAAATTTGTTTACCTCATGAAACCCGCGGAGTTGGGTGACTTTGAGAGAGAAAAAAGTCAAACCCAAGCGATGCCAACATAAGTTTATTTCGTTTTCACCTCGCTGCGTTGCTATAATCGAGGAATGAATTTTAGTATTTTGGGGACTTATCACATGTGACATCTGTTTTGTTTGATCGATTAGGGATTTTTAATGGTTCTTTATATGGTTTTTTAATCATGTTTTAATTTATATTTGGATTTAATATTAAGTTGCTAAATGTGTAGATTACGATGTTATCAATGAGAAGGTGTGGACTTAGAAGTAAGTAACGCGTGTTCAAAAGGTAGCAATATTAATTATGGTCCGCGAACATAATTATAACGGTGCCCACACCGTTGACTTGTGACTTATATATGCATTGAACATTGTTGGCTTGTATGTAATACTTGTAAGGAAGTAAGTCTTGGATAGGATTGTGAAATGGTATTGTTAGAAAGATGTGATAGTCCTGATAGAGGATGTTTGATATGGTTAGAGAATTACCTCTCTTAACTGATTAGTTATTATATTAGGTTGGGTTGCGTAGATGGTAAAGGTGCCCTATCATCTATCGATTGCGATACATCGGTGCCTGTTGTATTGTTCTCACGATTCTTAAGGTTGGTTCAATAGCTCGTTGTTCGTTCAGATTTCCAAACGCTCGTTGTGTAATTCTTTTAGTTGTCCTCATTAAACTCAGTGCTCTATATTCTCCTCGGTTTTGAAAGGTTCCTTGTCTTAAGGTGACAATACTTTTTTGTTATGTCCTATGACCGTTGTGTATTGGATGAGTTTCTTATGGTTTTTGTTTACAAGAATTCCTGTCATGTACGTTTTCAAGTAATTAACATTTGGTATTGGAATCCCTAAGGTATTTGGGAGAACTATTTTGCTATCATGATTGTCTTTTGTTTGCGAGTCATAAATACTTTTTCAAAGTAAATTAGTTGTAGTCATATTCATATCGTTTAGTGTTAAAAACTTCTTTCGAGAATAAATTATATGAAATACAATGCGGCAGAAAATCATTTGTTTAACCATCTTTTAATTTCTTTAATAATATCATATTAAAATACAGTTTATGAAAATTTTATTTAAATTTATATTTACACTTAAAATTATTGGCATAATTAACTAAGGTGATTTCTAATTGTTTTAAAAATGTTGAGTAAAAGGTTATGAGGGAAAGTTTCCTTGGTAAAAAGGTATTGGTTTGGAACAAGGTTCTTAATTTTTTAATTAGTAGGCCGTGTACGTGGTAAAATTCATTTGGGTATTTCTAGAATCGATGAATACGTTTGTATAGGTTCTTAGGGTTTCGTATCGTTATGTCGGATGTTTTTTATTGCGGTTGTTTCTTCTTTTGGTATTGTGTGATTTTTGGTCCATAACCGATTGGTGCATGTGAATTTGGTATTTCTTCATGGCGTGGTTCTAGAGTTATGGTAGGTCATATTATTCTGAAGTAGTGCGCTATATTGTAGCGAAGGGGAATAAAATTATTCGCAGATTCCAAGTAGATTTTAAGAATATCCATTTTACTTAAGTACCTCTTAGTTAATGGGAGCGTGAATTTAGCCGTATGAGAGAATTGGTGTTGAGGCATAAGGCTGGGATGGCATGCCACAAAGAATGTAGTTAAAATACCATCAGTGAGCTAAAAATGTTTAAGGTTACGAGAGGAAACGAACTATAGGAGGTGTGAGGTTTCGTCGGTTAACCAAATCATAAATGATACAAAATTTAGTATACTTTAGTAGTATTGAGCTTCCTCGAAGTGTTTCTCATGATTTAGAGTTTTAACCCTTCGTTGTAGAATAGGATTTTGTTATGCATTAGTACAAGGAGCGACGCCGATTTGTGAAGGCTCGTGTCATTTGACGCCTTTGAGAGGCACGAGTTGTTGGAATGATTGCAAGAGTTGCAAGATGAGGGTTGGTTCGAATGGTAACTCATTGTGGGAAGCGTCTGTATTGCTTAGTAGGAAGAAAGGTGGGTAGTTTGGAATGTGCATAGATTATCTCAAGAAGAGTGAGATAGAAAACTCGTTCGGATTGTCACCAAAGGAGGGTGTACAAGGATGACGTAGCTAAGATTTTTTTTAGGAAGCGTAATGGGAAACATGATGTTTTACCCGGCTATGCCTTTTTTTCGGCTAACATAATGAACTAGCAGGTTTTCATTGAAGTTAATTGATCCGGGTGTGTCATGCCGTATATAGACAAGCTAGTTAACGTATATATACAGACGATATTTAAACCGACTCAAAGTCTAAGGAGGAGTACGAGTCGAACGTGAAGATGATCGTGGAGTCAGTGAAGGAAGAGAAGATGTACGTGAAGTTTTCCAACAACGTGGAAGCAGAGCAAAGAGGAAGCTATCTAGATGTGGAAGGAATCAAATGGGTAATGAGCCGATCTTGGCATTACCTGGAATTAGCAGCTATTTTTGTAGTAGCATTATAACGCGTGAAGCAAGGATTTGGAAGCATGCTTGGAAAAAAAAGGAGAAGGTGATTGCTTGACACCGTCGCGACAACTGAATTATCTTATGAAGGATTATATGACTAACGTGGTAGGTTTATGCCTATAATGCAAAAGGCCTTAAAGTGAATGAGACGTGGAGAGTGACTATATGGATCATAAATGTTTTCCACATAACTTTCAATTGAAGGATTGAACATGAGGCATAGTCCGTGGATTGAAGTTAATTTATTGAGTACAGTTCGAGGCCAAGTACCATCTGGGAAAGGCAAATGTAGTTGTTGAATTGTGGAGTAGGAAAAAGAGTGAAGCCAAGAATGAGTTCTGGATTGACGTATGACGATCCAAGCTAAGATCAAGAAAGGATGTTGGTGGTATAAGATAAGACGTCCAAAGCAAAGAACGCGTCAACATGGGATGTTGCGTGGCTTGGACCAACGAGTGTGAAAAGATATGGAGAGTGGTTCATATTGGTTAGACAAGGTTCGGATCTCCATCTGGAGAGATGTAAGGACCTTGGCTATCGAATAGGCGTATACGACAAAATCATTCAAACCGCACTTCGAGCGACACGAAGGAGTCGAAATACGAAACACTAAACGATTGATAGTATCAAGGGTCATCATGATTGTTGCTCCCACAGCGTTACCCTAGTAGAAAGTTGGAAAGATAACTACGGATATTGTTGTCAAGTACCAAGTGTGAGTGGATTAAAACGATTCGAATAGGTGTATTTACAATGACCTGACTAAGTCCACCCCATTTCAGCATATTCTAAGGACGTGTAATAGTGGATATTATCAGTTAGTTAGGATACTAATCCATTCGTGAGATGATTTTTTCTCCCTAAGATGGGATTATCATTCATGTATGGATGTGCTTCATTGTGAAACAAGGTAGAGAAGTAATTTAGGTTAACCGTTTTTTATGAGCCTAACTGGAGATAGCGAGTTTGAATGGATCGAAATAGGTGGCAAGCAACCAACCAAACAGACATGGTAATACGAGAAAGGCTTGAAGCAGCCAAATTGTCAAAAAAAGTTAGCTTGGCAGTAATGGGAAACTTTTGCATTAATGTTGATAGGTTATAGAGGGTAGAAGGTCTCACCTTGGAGTAGTGTAGTACGTTTAGAAAGAAATACAAGTTAGAACCGGGTTATGTAGGACCATTTGAGATCCTTGGATGGATTGGGCCTATAGTTCGGTTGAGAATTTATGTCTTATGAGCTGAGTATCTACATTTGTCATAAGCAAGATATCGTTGGAAGTATTAATTAAAGATGGGATGGGTACTTAAGGTTTCATGGTAGAATCCTAGTACGCCCTTAAAGTGTTTGTGAGGATTTTTGGTTAAATTTATTTTATGAATAAACTCGAATTCGAGCTAATTCTTCAAAAAAACGTTGAGCTTCGTACAACTTATAACTTGGTTTCCAAGAACAGTTCTTGTTGAGAGTATTTCGAGGCCCGAGAGTTGTAAATGACGTTTTAACAACAACTTAAGGTTTCTGATGAGTTTTGCTCGATGACTGGGGCGAGGTCAGGGTATTCGGATGTTTCTTTCGTGTTTGAGTTTGTTGTGTTACTAATTGCACCCTTGAGAGGGTAAGCAAAGTCATTAGCAGTTGAATTCGGATTGTAGAAGTTAGTCGAGGTTAAGGTTGACAAGACTCTTTGTTTTGTCAAGGAACCGATGATGTTGTGGACCGAGAGGTCATGAGTAAAAACGTAGTATGATAGCATTAGTGAAATTTCGTTGTGATTTGAAGCGTGGTCCTAAGCTTACTTAGGAACGCAAGGATCAAATGAGGTCTTAGTGTCCTCCGTTGTTTGTCGATAGTGCTAATGCCTCAAGAAGTTAAATCTCGAGACGAGATTTTCTCAAGGTGGGGTTACTGTGACAACCATGACTTGAGCAGGTTGGTCAAACCATTAGTGTTGACTTAGGTCCCTGTTGTAATGTATGATTTATGTGATTTTATGTGTTTATGCGATCTTATATGTGTTTGTGTGGGATTTCTGAGATTGGATAATTGATAAGATCGATTTAAGCTCAACTAGGATTAATTTTACAGATAATATTGAATGCACAGCGGAATAATAAGAAAGCAATATTATCAAACAAGGTTTTCTTCATTGAATGTTTCCCTATTACCCCAACTATAACTTGGGGCTACACCAACTACTATGGTGTACTAACTAACTAACTAACTAACTAAACGTGGTGTACACACACACACACCCCTTTACTATTCGACTCTCATCAGTCGATGTTTCTATGGATGGATAAAACTACACGCCTATGATCTCTTTATATAGGGAGAGATCATGGCTTACAAAGGAAGTAAATCAATAAACAAGGAAACTATTTAACTCATATTAAATCACATTAAATCACATTAAATACTTTCCTAGTCTTTATCTTGTAAATCTTTGACCAAATCTTCATTAATTCTTCAAAATCTTCCATCTTTGTAGAATTACATAGTTGCCAGATTTAGTCCTCTTGTTTCATTCTTTTATTTATTTTGTCTCATCAAATCAAGAATCCCAACAATCTTCCCCTATTTGATGATGACAAAACAAACAAAGTCGTGTATGAACTTCATCATAAAGCCAAAGCTTCCCCTGAAGTTGAGATGTAATCATCTCCCTGAATGAAACAAAATCTTCCTTTGTAGATAGCTTCCCCTTAACTTATGATCATGCCACCACACATAATAAGCTGCAAATCAATAAACCTGTAATCTTCTTCCCCTTTTTGTAATCATCTAATAGGGGTCTTCTGTAGATATGCAACTTGGATCATAACAACTACAGAACCATAACCATAACTACTAATCCATCCTTGCCAATACACAAAAGACCCTCCATAAGCAAATACTAAAAAATGACTTTGACAGTAGAAAGATAAACTAGCATATAAAAAAAAACAAAAAAAAAAAAAAAAAAATAGTAATAAAGATCAGCAGTAGTAATGAAACACTTCCCCTCAAGTGGTGCATGTAGATGGTTAAACATTTTAACAATAAGCTTCCCCTGAAACCAATATGTTTACCATCTCTTGAATCTCAAACTCTGTAGGCTCTATGTAGTGATCACTGATGAAGAAAACCGAGTATAACGAATTTGATGAAGAAGTAGAATCTCCCAAACTTGTGTCTTATATCTTGCACTATCCACGTGACGTCGAACTTATACCAAGACCAAAATATAAGTAGACCGCAACCTCTTGACAAAATCCTCATCTTCTATGAGACACATGACTAAAGTGATAGCAAATGTGAGCATTAAGCACCATAAGTTAGATCACACACCTTTGCTAGATTTTGACAAGTCTTCGTCACACCATTTAAGCACGAACAAGTTACCTCCTGCTAAAAGGTATGATAAGAACACGCATCTGTGAAACTCAACTACAATATCAAATAAGTGATAATCAATCATCTTCGTAATCACCTCTTCAAATAATCTCCAAAAACGAGCCTTTTAAATGTTTAAGAACATTTAAAAATCAATCCGTTAACTTCCCCTTAAATGAAGCATTCGAGATCCAAATCCATCCAAAAATCTTCTTTTGTCCGATGTCGGTCGATACTAGCAGTATTAATCAATACAAGTCTTCATCATCATGAGTTTCTGGCATTGACGCTTGTTGAGCAAAGAAAGAACATATGATTTCATCTGAGTAAGAGTTGAGAGTTTCTTTCAACTTGCTTGATGAATCCTGAGAATACCCTTTGGTGATGATTTCAGAATTTTCATTAGCAGTACTTTGTCTAGAAGTACTGCCTTTGATTTCAACAGACATAAAAGCAATACTTTGTGAATTTGAACTTGAAGCACCCTTTAACTCATGCTCATACACCTTCAGGTTGTTATAAAGATCATCAAAGTCCAATTCATCTAATCCAGGTTATCCTCTAATCATTGTAGCAACCACATGCCACACAGATGGTAGACTTCTGAGAAATTTTAAATTAGCATCTTCACAGGATACCTTAGCATCATACAACTCTAGCATACTAATAATGTTCTGGAATCTGTCATATGCTGAGTCTAGCTCTTCTCTGGCTCCAACAACAAAAGTCTCAAACTGTTGTTTCAAAAGATTCTTCTGCATCTTCTTTGATTCCTTATTACCTCTAAATCTTGCTTTTATAGCAGCCCATAAACTCCTGGCATCTTGAGCATCATGGAAGCTTAAAAGATGTCTATCTGGTATTACAAAGAGCAATATGTTGAGAGCTTTCTCATTGTTTCTTCTAGCATTGACAACAATTGAGGTTTTCGGTGTAGAAGGTTGTCCTGAAGAAGAAGCAGGTTCTGTTGTAGCCTGATCACCATTAGTGATTATATCCCACAGAATATGATCAGTAATTGCAATATATTGTCTCATCTTCATGCACCGTAGGTCATACTCACCCTTCTTAATGATTGGAATTCGTAGTGCAGTGACAAATGAGGCAGGAGGGTGGTTTTCAGCTTCAGACATCTTTAGTATTTTGCGAAAAAATCGGATCTTCAAAGTTCTTCTTAATCAGAGTTTCCTCACAAGCTCTGATACCACTTGTAGGATCGATGTACTCTAATATGTTGATCCTTTAACTTGTAAAGGATATTATTACCTTGAATAAATCCAAGACAATAACTATGAAACGCTGACAATAAATACTATCAACTATGCGGAATCTAATTGATAATATTAAGAATAACACACAGCAATAATCAAAAGATTACTTTTATTATCACACCTTGAACCTGCCTAACTTTGCAGATCCCTAAAACACTAATAATACTAATTGCCAAATCTTCTTCTAAGATTTGCTCTAATACTTGTTCTAAAACTCGTACATAACTATGCCTCCCAAGGGATCCTTTTATAGACATCAAGGATTAACCCTATTGGGCTTACAGCCTGTTTACAACCTGTCATGCTTATCTTCTCCTAATACAACTCTTCTAGAATGTTAAACCCGACATAAGCAGTACTTTGACATTGCTAACAGTACTTTGACTTTATACTAACAGTACTTTAAACACTAATAGTACTTTAATATCACTAACAGTACTTTGATATAACTAGCAGTACTTTGTTATCTGCCACCAGTACCTTACAATATTTCCTAACATATCTCTACTGGATTCTTAATGTGTTTTGTTTACTGGCGATAATTTTCCCTAAATGCTGCCCTCAGATCTTCATAGCTGTCAATGGATTCTTTTAGGAGTTTGTCGAACCAGACTCTAGCATTCCCAGTTAGCGTCGAGTTGAACATGTGGCACCACGTTGGCATTGCCCATCTCTCTGTCTTTGCAGCGGACTGAAATAGCTTTATATGGTCTTCTCGATCCCCACTTCTGTCATATGTCTTGACATGGCTAGACATCCTTGTCCTTGGGAAGTCAAAATGTCAAATCCGGGTCGTGAAAGGATTTCTTTCTTCACACGTCCAAGGCTGGGAGAGATCATCTTCGTAGGTATCTGGCCTATGCCTTTTTGATTTGGATTTCCAATGACCCCCTTCGCTGTCTTCACTCTCCGAATATCCGTTGGTTCTTCGGGACGATGTGCCCTCATGATGATGCCTTCTTGCCGGTACCTCGGTTCCCTTTGCTTGGGAACTTTGGTGGTGACTATCAGAGCGTGTAGACGCGCCTGGTTCTTTTCTTCCCAACCGATTGAACACACCTCCCTCCTTTCGCGGCCGGAGCCTAGGTGAAGGAGGTCGGTTTTGTTTGAGTCTTCTGAAGACACTGCGACTGGTGACTGGCTTCGGGAGTGCTTGCGCCCATGCCTCCTTCTCGACTCGTCTGGGCAGTTGGCGTTTTGGATTCGGAGTAATGGGACTCTTCATGGTTTCTTGAATTTCACCCAGATTCATTGCCGTAAAGTAGGCGTGCCTTTACCGCTTTAAGCTTATCTTGCTGCTCCTTTTCTTTTTGCATTTTTTCAGCAATAAGTGGCAAAAGTTGGTGGTAGTTCTTGTCGTATAATTCTCTTAGGGCTTCATTGGACGCAGGTTCCTCGAGATTTTGTGGACCACTTTTTCCCCTAGTGTTCCGCACAACGGATGTGAGAATTGTTGAGGTTTGTTGTTCATGAGTGCTCATGGTGAGTTTTTTAGAAAACGTGGTTGCGTTCGGGGTCCCACGGATGGCACCACTTGTTAATACAAAATACGTGTCAGGTGTAGATCTGGGCTCAAATCCTGTGTTGGGTTGGGCTTCAAGATGATTTGAGCGTTGGGTTTTGTACTAGAGCAAGAGATGTGACGATTTCCTGCACAATCAGATAAAACCGTTAGCCTTACCGTGGGGATGGACCCCACGGTTAGACTCCGGCGTGAAAGTAAGTAAACATGTAGAGAGAGAAAGTATGAGAGTATAGAGTGAGAAAATCGTATTGTTCATTGTGTCAAAGGGTCCCTTTTTATAGGCGAACAAAATATTAGGGTTTCCTAATATTTTGCATGTTTCGTTAGTGGCTGGAGAGGGTCCCTTGTCAGACAAGGTACCGCAATAACCATGTGTACGGACGCGTGTGCTTTCCGCGGACGAAAGTACCCTAGAGTTAGGTTCGCGTCCGTTTGTTGGGTCCGGGCCGTAACCAATGCAGGAGTGGGTTTAGTTTCGGCCCATGACTACTCAGTTGGGCCAAGGAGCCCAAGTGTCAATGTGGCCCAAGCCCGGAGGCTTGGTATACCTATTATACGTCATCACCTGACGTGTTAGATCCGATAAACTAGGCTCATGAGATATGCGAGTTGCTTCTAAGGCTCGACGGAGTAAAAACAAAGTCACCACACAAAATGAAAGTCACTCTCAAAATCCTTATGCCACCCCCTCCAAACTCACGCGTGAGTTGGAGTGTGAGTGGTGAGCCACTCACCACTGGTGAGTGGTAACTCACTTGAGACCCACATGTTTTTTATCCGTTTTATATTAAAAAAAACTTTTTAAAAAAAATTCTCTTTTTTTACCTATAAATACCCACTATTTTACTCATTTTTTAAACACAATTCGTATATTTTTAAGCAAAACTCTCACATTCAGTATTGTATTTTTTATGGTGTGTTCGGTTCCACACACCTGTGATGAAATCAAAGCTATGGTTGAAAAACAAATTGAGGTCAAGGTATATGATACATCTCCAAGACTTTTAATCACGTAATCTCTTTTAACGTAATGTTTTTAATCTATGAATAAAAGTTTTTAATCACGTTTACGTTTTTATTAATTTTGTACGTTTACGTTTTCAATTTATGAATGAATGTAATTAAATAAAAAAAATGATGTGGAAGGTGAGTTTGGTATGAAAGGTGAGTGTTAAAATGGTTGAAAAGTGAGTGGTAAAGTTGGAGAGAGAAAGTTGACGTGGCGCTGAGGTGGATGGTGAGTTTGGCCTCCTTACTCCATCCAGCCTAATGAGCCTCCATCCATATATTCATCCATATATTCTAACAAGACTTGGATATCACATGCTTGATCGTACATATCGTGACATTTCACGATATTTTGATTGTCAAAGTCTCGTAATATTTCAATTTCTCAGCATATTTGACGCCTGACGTCGTCTTCTTCGTGGATTACTTTTAAGGCGAAGAGTTTTCCGGTGGCGCGGTGGATTACTTTGTAGACTGTTCCGCTGCTGCCTGATCCGATTTGATTCATCCGGTTCAGGTCTGAGAGGTTTACGGTGGTGGTTGATCGCGGTGGTAAGGCCATAATTTTAAAAACTTCTACGTAATTTTTAAAGGGGTTTGCTAACATCATACATCTTAGCTGCTGCAAAGGCTAAATATTCTTTACATTTACACTTACCACCCTTTAGCTATTATCACTTTACATTAATGGCCCTTCATTTATGTCATGCAGCATATATCATTCCCTGCAGTAAACAGCAGGGATGATTTCCCCTTGTTAGATAGTATACGTTAGTATATGTTTACAAAAGATCACAACCACCGCCACCACCATGTACAACCATCGGAGAACTTCCAACGCCGAAACAGCCCCGTCAACAACCACCATCAGATCCAATATTTAAACATAGGATCGTTTTCCGGTGATCTTTTGTAAACATAGAATCATGAAAAAAAAAATTAGTAATCATGAAAAAAAATTAGATGAATATTTTATAAGATATTATATGAAAATATTATCATTATTAGTTAAAAAAATTGCTTAGATCTGAAACTATCTCATGCTTCTTTGTTAGTGTTATATTTTAGTCGTAAACCCGTAGACAGATAGATGGTGATGTTGCCACCTCATAATTTATCATCCCTCACTCTTTCTCACTTTTCACCCACATCAAAAAAACCATTTTTAGTGGTTAAATTTTTGAATTAAATAGTCACTTTAAACAAATAAACTAGCATGAATACTGAAAGATGTTTAGCTCACCATTGTGATGGTTTTTTGGCTTGTTCTCACGCGTAACAAAACACCCACTTTGGGCCTCACGCTTGACAATTGCATTTTGTGAGCATGTCACGCAACCAATGTCTTCAGCCTTAGATCCAATAAGATGAGATAATTGTTGGTGTGTGAGAGACAAAATGAATTTTTTTTTTCTTTTTTTGTTTTTCGAGTTAATATACAAATAAATGTTACTGAATTTCGAGAAAATGTTCGTTTAACTTACTAAACTTTATTTTGTTCATTCAAATTACTAGACTTTTGGAATTGGTTAAAGTAAGTTACTCAACGTTTAGAAAAACTACGAACATAAGTTGCTCAACTAGATGATGCGTGTATGAAACTAGTGGTTGAAGTTTGTGTGTGTTTTTTGTGTGTGTTTTTCTTAAATCAAAGTCAAAGGAGACAAAGCAAGACTCTTATAAAAGTCAACGTAAGTTTTTATGAAGCTTCTTATATATACATAAACCTAGAAATATTTATTATCATTATTGAGAACCAATTAACTGAAGATTCAGCTTGTGGGAGATTTTATGTGGGAAATTTATTTCAAAACGAGGCACGCAGACCTGTGCGTTGCACACGAGTTGTATCTAATTATTGATTGCGTATGGTTTCTGTGAGTTGGGGAAGTGTAAGTATGCTAATGCATGTAACTCAAACGTGACGCGTAATGTTATCCAAATGAGCCAATTTATGTAATTAAAACGTGACGCATAATGTTCATATTTAACCTTTAAACCAACAATGCTTTGTATTTCCTGTTATCCAAATGAGCGACACCAAAAGGTTGATTTGCATTGCATTTGTACAATAATCGCATGTCCACAAAAGAATTATATATCGTTCTACATATGTGTACTGAAAATCAGTATAAACCATCAAAATCATCACATACAATTTTTAAGTTCCCTTATACATTCCTAACTTGAAAGATGCTTTCATGAACAATGGATTTTTTTCTTTTCTGGTTTTCTGGTTTGTGTTTGAGACTTATGCACAATTACTTGGGTCTGTAAGCATTAGTTTATTTTGGTAAACGATGTTAGCGGAGCTTAACTGATGAGCAACTTGGGCTTTAAGATGAGAAGTGATAATGGGCTCTTTAATTTTGCAAAAGCTTATTTTTTTTTCACTTTAATACAAAGTTTGTAACTTTTATTTTTTCTTGCATCATATCTTAATACAACATCAATTAATCCATCAGTACAATGCGAAAGCGAACAATGATCAATCCATATATTTCTTGGTCCAGCAACTGATATCCCATCAGCGTGATTTGTCACTATACCAACGTACGACGGGCTTGACGTTCCTTAATATTATGTATAATAACATTACTAACATATTGCACCCTTATACTCTCATTACCCGTTATCGACACAAAGGCACCACGCCCATCGTGTGCCAAGAGGGTCCATAGAAGTTGAAAAAACGACCAGTTCTGCACTCGATTCCAAAATCTTTGGTATAGTGCCTGCATAATTTCTCGGTATTTAAAAAATAAAGTAAAGAAAGGAAACGCTGAAATATCGTTGAGAGTGTATTATTCATGAACTTATTAGATGTAAAGTTGCCAAATTATGAATAGTGGCCGAAAATGGAACATAACATTTTTGCTAATGAAATGAAGACACGAATTTAATTAGTCTCGTGGACCAATTACTCAATAGAACACAAAGTGACATTATATTTAGAAACCTCGACCGCCTTTGAACCTATTTATTGATGACATATTCTCGTTAATATAAAACTTTCATGGGTTTTTTTATTTTTCAATGTCCATTGCTAATTCGTTTACATTTTGAGCTATCTACCCTTAAGAAGAAAATTTGGTATCTAACATAATAAGGAGATAATAAAGAGCTACTTATGGTTAAAGGTAAGCAATTAAGGACTTAAAAAATCAATCTCAAACATCCCCTTAATTGTGAAAAAACACTTAATTTTGGATACAAAATTTAAAATATATGTTGGAACATTAAGATGTGACCTGCAAAGAGACTTTAAATTTGCATCTAAAAAAATCCGTATTGAACGCAATGAAACAATGTAACATTTCTTCAACCGGTTACGGCTAAGAAATAATTTTTGACAATGAAGTGAGATTGTAATTTTTTAAGACATTAACTTTGTTAGAAAAAAAACTAAGCACACCCAACACACTTTCCAGGTTACCATACAGACTCATATCCAACAATTTAAACCCTTTTTATTTATTATCTAAACACCACTTTCAAATCCACTCCCCAAACACATAATATATCGTTTTCTTTCATATCCGGTCCCCAAACACATAGTTTTTATATTATTTTATTAATAAACAGGTTAGATAAGGTCAGTCCAAACCCGTCTCAAAATCTATTTAAACTCGACTCGAATCTGGTCAGAAATTGTCACCCTTACCAAAAACTAGTCCGATAACCACTTTAAACTTCTGATTATAAGCATAAACTGAAAAACCAATAATTGGGTGAGACTTTGTGTTCTTAGAAAGACATTTTCATAACACATGTACAAATAGTCAATAGTCACCATGCTTTGAGAATAAAAGAAATAACATGTCACTTTCATATGACTAATAGAGTTGAGTTATTTACATATTTTGTTTCTCCTTACATGCTAAGAGACTAATTTGGACCATTCATTTCATTTAATTAAAAAAAATATAATGGGACTAAAAGTGTAAATTTACTAAAATTCACCATAACCACTCCTTCATTATTTGTAGAGTTGGCAAATTATGCCCAAATTGCAATTAATGAACGGTTTTTATCATTTATATGTTTTTATACGTTTTTTTCCACGTTTTTGTACGTTTTGAACACTTTTGTACGTTTTCATATGTTTTCGTCCGCTTTCAAACGTTTTTGTCCGTTTTTGCACGTTTTCGTCTGTTTCGGCACGTTTCGTCCGTTTTGGCCGCTTTCGCGCGTTTTCGACATAAAAGAAGACAAAATGAGCGCACAGTAACAAAAAAATTAAAAAAAGAACTAAAAAAAAAAAAAAAAAATAGAAAATTAATAAATAAACAAAAGAAATAAAATCAGAGGTGTCTGTGCATTAAACATATAAAAAACATGTAAAAAAATGATCAATAGCAACAAAATAAAGAAAATAAAAACAAAAAAATAAAAAAAAAAAAAGAAAAGATTTTGCACGCTTTCGTCCGTTTTCGCACGATTTCGTCAGTTTTCGCACGGTTTCGTCCATTTTCGCACGTTTTTCGTTCGTTTTTTGACGCTTTCGTCCTTTTTCGCACGTTTTCGTCCATTTTTGTACGCTTACGTCCGTTTTCGCATGTTTTCGTCCGTTTCTTGAATCTTTCGTCCGTTTTTTTACGCTTTGGTCCGTTTTCGCACGTTTTCGTCTGTTCTTATATGTTTCTTCTATTAAATCAGGTACGCTTCCCTTCTCGCACATCACGACCTAGTCTCTATTGTTGCTGCTGAAACATACAAAAAAGTTCATTAATGGGTAAGTTTACGTAAACAACAACTACTTGCTAACCTAATAGTTTATAAGCTAAATAAGCTCATTTAGAAAAGCTACTAAAAAATTGGGTTCTCGAAAACAACTTAGTAAGCCATAAGTTGTTTGGGTATTAAAAAATACTTACTTTGTTTCCAGAAAATGAAGTATAAACTTCTTGGAGGGTGTTCTTCCTCTTCCAGGTAGCCCTTCATGAAGGACGTTGCTTGTGGTTCAAATGTCTCTTTCCACGGAGACCTATGCAATTCTTTCCAACAGTTAGTCCACGGAGTTGTCTGTGCTTATGTACCGGGTTGCATATCCGGCTGACCCTCGGGTCTTTACTGATAGCAGCTCGAACTGGAGCAACCAAGACCATCTAAAAGTACATGTATGTAGAATCTTGCATACAACACAAAGATTCAAACCAAAAAACACAACTTCTCATCAATAACATACTTGCATTTTATTACTTACATAATTCGTAAGTATCTTGTATGTATTACTTACAGAAATCAAATCACAAAAGAAAATTTATATGAAAAAAAAGCAGTATCACACTGCCAAAGTCATCATTTTAACAATACATGTTTTATTATCTTTCATCAATCCTAGATTTATTCAATTCAGAGTTGATCGAAGCGTGTTTTCTATAATAGGTTTACTTTGCCAGAATTGATCCAGAATTGTTCATTTGACCCATGGTTAACCCGTCCATTGTGACATGAACCCTAATTTCAAAATCAAAAAGAAATCGAAAACAAAAACATGCAAAAGCAAAGTAACCTGCAAAAAATTATCCGAAAAAACAAAATTAACAAAACCCCCAAATTCTCACATAAACCCTAATTTCAAAATCAAAAAGAAATTGAAATCAAAAACATGAAAACCCACACAAAGTTTATAGGAAGAATCCTTTCCTCAAAACCCACACAAAGCTTTAGGAAATCGGTATGTGTGTGTTTAATTATAAGTGCAGGAAGTGGCCAATTTGAGATGGTTTGTCTTCTGAAAACTCCTACAACTGTTCAACTTTCGCAAAAGGAATTAATTGTAGGATGGTTTGTATGCCTAAAACTACAGGAACCCTTTATATTCATCTTCTTGTTTGTTAATTCCATTTAGTCATTTACACTTTATAAGCTTGAATACTTCCACATTAAATTAAAGGACTAAATCTTTTAGTATTATATGATGCAGGGCATGTTCGAGCTCCAACTCCTCAGGCTTAGCCATCGGTTCTTCGGTCAACACGTGAAGTCAAGTGTTTAATTATTTCGAAGAGATTGAAGGGGAAAAAATGACAATTTATAATTGTCAATCTATCTTTTTTAATATTATTATTTTTGTTAAAGATATGTTTAGATTTTAGGAATTGATTTGTTTCTTTATTTGAAAGTCAAAGATTGTATTTGACTTTCTCTAGTCAAAGATTGTATTTGACTTTCTTACCCTATAAATGTAATAGGTTTAGGTGTTGGAAAATTATTAAATGATGAGTTTATAGAAAAAAGAGAGTTTTCTCTTGAAGTCCCGGTTGGGCACCCTTTGATGGGTTATTGAATTCCTTGTTCTTTGTTATTTGTGTGGTTTCTTCCATTACCACAACGATAATCGCCATCATTTGGTATCAGAGCTGCTAGGTACGAATGGCCGGACGTGTTCGTCGTGGAAGACCCCCGAGGGGTGGTAATCGTAGAACGCCGAAGTAGGCAACGATCCCGATCCACGCGACGTGGAAAACCATTTGGTTACATAGCTCGTAGATTCGCCGGATGAGGCAACGACCCGACTAACCAATGAGGACCATGTGTTGTAGAGAATGAAAACCTCTTTAAACAAGTGAAGGAACTTCAAGACGGATTCCAACATCAAGCTAACCGTAGAGTCGCCGACTGAGGCAACGGTCACGTGAGTGAGGATGATGTCACTTCACCTTCAAGATCATCGAATGGTTGGCATGATGGAACGTGATTCTCCAAAGAGAAGCCGTGTTAAAGAAACGAATGGGGGTTAGAAAGTTTCAGAGTTTGAGACTTGGAAGGATAAAACTCGAGGACGAGTTTTTTTCAAGAGGAGGAGAATGATGCAGGGCATGTTCGAGCTCCAACTCCTCTGGCTTAGCCGTCGGTTCTTCGGTCAACACGTGAAGTCAAGTGTTTAATTATTTTGAAGAGATTGAAGGGGAAAATGACAATTTATAATTGTCAATCTATCTTTTTTAATGTTATTATTTTTGTTAAAGATATGTTTAGATTTTAGGAATTGATTTGTTTCTTTATTTGAAAAGTCAAAGATTGTATTTGACTTTCTCTAGTCAAAGATTGTATTTGACTTTCTTACCCTATAAATGTAATAGGTTTAGGTGTTGGAAAATTATTAAATGATGAGTTTATAGAAAAAAAGAGTTTTCTCTTGAAGTCCCGGTTGGGCACCATTTGATGGGTTATTGAATTCCTTATTCTTTGTTATTTGTGTGGTTTCTTACATTCACAACAACGATATCGCCATCATTATAGATATATAAAAGTCAACAAAAACCAAATGTTGCATAAATCAGTTCAACAAGACATGCCCATTTACATAAAAAAAAATTAGGTATTAACGAGTTTACTTTGTTTACATTTTACATAATACGAAAAAAAAGAACTTTCATTTTAGTTTACTTTGATTTCCTAAAACGTTCATATTCATGCACTTCTAAATTTTCGCTGAATACATGTACAAAACACGCAGCCGACGGCGCACCACTCCGTAGCTCGCGCCAAGGCTTCTCGCGCCATGGCTAACAGCCCACGCGAAACCTTATATATATATATATTTTTCGTTTTTTTAAAAAAAACTATCCGTTGATAGCCGTTGGGGGGAGCGGATTTTCAAAAAAATACCCAAAAAACCCTAATTTTACCCCTTTAAAAATCCTATAAATACCCCCTTTTTATTTCATACTTCACACACACTTTCAATACAT